>CAUYPK010162733.1:0-10575 GCA_963574355.1 Loris lydekkerianus | reverse complement strand
TGTCCAAGAACACCAAAAAAGTTCACAGGTTAGGCCTTTCCAGTTTGCAGTCTCACTGCTTCTTGTACTCACGGTTGCCGGCGTGATTAGGTCGATTGAACACACGCAGCCACTTGCCAGTTTTCCACTGTTTTTGTCCTCCTCCTGGGGTCCAGAAGTCCCCTGCTGGCTTTCTGTATCCTCAAAGGGATGATCATAGGCAGATCCCACCAGCCAGAGATGTCTGGAGTCTTGTCTCCCCAAACTCGCTGTGCCCAGTTGCAGGGAAGCTGTTACTCAGCCGCCATCTTTAATCCACTCCTCACCATTATATTCTTGAGGTTTATTCATTTTAAACATGTTGAGACTGAGAGGAGAGAACAAGTCAGAGAAACAGAGAAAGAGTGATTAGGTTCACTCGCTTTAATTACTACAAATCTTTTCTTTCAATATGTAGCAATTACCATTTGTCTCTCAATGGCCATATAGATTGCTTCAACTTTTTTGTGATTATAAGCAATTCCTCAGTACACAAGTGCATGAATGTTATCTTGCGCATGTGCATAAAAGTTTCCCTGGAGGTGTAACCCTAGAAGATGATCACTGAATTGTTATTAGATATTCCCAAACTCATCCCCAAAAGAGGCCCTTCTAAGTGCCACTGTCCCAACATCCTGGATGGCTCCAACAGAAATCTCCACTTTGGTCCCACCCCTTGTTCTCTACATTCTGGTTCTCATAAAATGGGGGAAAATCCAAAGCATTTAAGCAGATCTTCCTATTCTACCCTTCCCTTCAGCTCTACCATTCTGGAATTGATTTAATGTCTTATAACCAAGCATCTGCTGTGGACCCCTGCCTACTTAAGCGTGTTCGTAAATATTTATTTTATTTTATGTTATATATTAAACTTATGGAAGAAATATGATCACTTTGTTTTATTAAATTTTATTCTTACCCTTGAATGTATTAATAAACTGTGGTATATGTATACCAAGAGTACTATTCAGCCATAAAAAAGATGGAGTTGTTACATCTTTTGTATTAACCTAGACAGAGCTGAAGAACATTCTCTTCAGTAAAACATCACAAGACAAGAAAATCAAGTATCCAATGTACTCCATACTAACATGAAGCCGATAATGAACTAACACATGCCCACATAAAAGGAAAACTCAATTTAATTCAAGTTCTGGGAAGGAAGGAGGGAGATTGGTATACTCCTATCTAATGGGAAAAATGTAAGGGGATATGGCAAGTTCCCTGGGTGCAGAACCCAACTACAACTGGGACTTTAGCTAGCAAATGCAAACATCATAACCTAATGTTTGTACCCTCATTATGAATCTGAAAAAAAAAAAAAAAGAATATACTGGAAGAAAATAATTAATTAGTTAATTTTTTTAGGATATAAAAGTCTAAGTTTATTTTTATATTAGAGAAAGGCGAGTGGAGGGAAGAAATGAAGACAAGAGAGAGAAGGGATCAGAGAGCAGGGAGCGACGATTCTATTTTTTATGTTGATTTATGTAGACATCTCTTTCCCAACCTCTCTACTGATAATTCAGCAATTTATAGAAGAAATGTTTCTTTAGCATTGTTATGTGCTGGGTGCTCTAGTCATGGGGACTGCAGATGAAAAAGACAGAGTTCCTGCCACCACATGGCTGACAATTTAGAGGGTTACACAGATAACAAAACACAATCAACTAACTCAGTAATGCAATTTCAAGTAGTGATAAGTGCTATGAATGAAGATAAAGAGGGTACATGCTAAGAGAATGGCCAGGATTCCCGATGGGACACCTCCCTAGGGACAGAGCACTGAGTCACTCAGTTCACGTGAACAGAAGAAATAGGCTGGCTCTCAGCCTTCCTAATGCCACGGCCCTTTAATACTGTTCCTGTGGGTCTCAACCCACAGGTTGAGAACTGCTGCTGCAGACAGACAGGAAACAAGGCAGAGACAAAAGCAAAAGGAAAGCTCCTTGGCCATGTCAGGTGCATAAAGAAGGGCCAAGGGGCAAACAGACAGAGAGGAAGCTGGCAGGTAGGCACAGGTGCCAGGGCCTAGGAACCCTGGGACAGCTTGTCATCCTCAGAAAGATATGGGCAGCAGTGATGTGACCTACATGATTTGAAATAGGACATGAAAGGCTGCTGTGCTCTGTGGAGAACACATTGAGAAAGACAGCCCCAGGGGAGGCCATCTGAGGAGCACCTAGAGACATAGCCATGGTCCAGACGGGGAGGGTGGCAGCTCAGACTAGGGAGCCAGCAGAGGAAGCTGTGCAGAATGGTTGGATTGGGGGCATGCTGGGAAGGTAGCCTGGACAGAACCTATCAATGGAGTCACTGAATCTTTGAATGCCTTTTGGAATTCTTAATTTCTAGAGGGATTGCCTTGCAGAGAAAAGTGGATCCTGAGAAGTCATAGTCAAGACCCAGTGCTTGCAGCTCCGGTGCTGTCATTATTTTCAGCCATAATGGTGAGCTCTGGCCACAGCTGCCTAGTGGGTCTCAGTAAATGCACTTCTGCCTCCATGGAGTGCATGCTCAGTTTGCCCCATTTCAGCCCTTAGACCCCCAAACAAGTCTAAGTTTGAGGAAACAGGTACATGCTTGTCCTCAGGAGCTGTGGTCAGTCCCACCTACCCCAGCCCTGCAAGCCCTCACCTCCCAGTATCTCAGACACTCCTCTGCTCCCCTCACTGAGCCTTCCCTGCACTCAGCACAAGTTTCCTCTCCAGAAACCTTCTCTGGTTTCAGCAATGAAATAAAAATAAAATCCTAAGGCCTCTCAACCAAATGAATGAACCCCTTGGCTAAGGAGACCCCAGAAAAAAATTTAAAACTGGATTTCCCAGCCGTAACAAGAAGAAGTTGGTCACACCTCAGTAGACCCCCTTCCTTGCTGACTTTTACCTGACTCTTTTCCTAACTTTTTCCAGGGTTGAACAGAAACCAGCCCTGAGAAACAAGGACAGAAGAGTTGTTCTTCTGCTGATAGCAACAATCACTCAGCCTCAGCAGGGCTCCCCACCCAACCTGCAGTTTCCAATGCAGCTAATCAGTTCCACAATCCATTCCTTCCTGGAAAGTAACCACCCAACATGGACGGTTTCTGATTGGATTACAGGACCTGTGCACTAAGTGTCTTCACATTCTCTACTTCATCTTTTGGAATATAGAGCCTAATTTAAGTGAGTTCAATGGTATGTGTAAAACTTTTTTTTTTTTTTTTTTTGTAGTTTTTGGCCGGGGCTGTGTTTGAACCCGCCACCTCCAGCATATGAGGCTGGCGCCTTACTCCTTTGAGCCACAGGCGCCGCCCAGTATGTCTACATCTTAAAGTGAACATGAGACATACATATAGTGCCTGTTTGCTTAATACACATGCATACAATCCCCCTCATGAATATTCATATTCCTTCTATAACCTGTTGAATACATGTATTTAACCAACCTGTTCAGCATAAATCTCCTGGCCCAACTTTCCTCCTTTGAAAGGTCTGCTTTTAATATTGACCAAAGCCTCTGCTTCCCAGCCTGAAGATTATGACCCTTTTAAGAAATAAAGCTTTCCTTTCCAAATGTATAGATTTTTGGTGTTTTTTAAGTTGACACAGCCAATGAACAACCTGGAATCAGTGGCCTCATTTTCACTACAGGTTAAAACTTTCTCGGGGCAAGACATGATTGCAAGAGGGACTTTACCTAACAATTACAATCAGTATAACCTGGCTTATTGTACCCTCAATGAATCCCCAACAATAAAAAAAAAAAAAAAAGTTAATTTGACCCTTTCCTGAAACATGTTTATATTCATAGCCTCTGAAACCAGAATGAGTTATGAAACATAAATAACAGGTGTCAAGGATTGACTAATGCAGAGGCATGTAAGGGTCAGTGAGCTGATCCCCATGTCACTAGGAACAGGAAGTTCTTGTCTCTCCCAACCTGAACCAGCTGTGTGCACACAATGAGTGTGCCAGATTGATTGGTGATGTCTGCCGTGGGCAGGGAAAGGGGCAGTACAGCTCTGCACCCAGTCAGCTCTGACAGCAGCTTTTCTATTTGTACACAATTCTGCATGGCCCCCTTCATCAACAGGACACCTGGAAGCACAGGGGTCAGCCCTCATGGTTTCCCAGATGAGTCACAGGCAAAGGTACTACACATATGTGTGCTTTCTGAATTGAGCAGAAAATTCTACCAAGACAGCAAGTTGGTCCAGGTTTTAGACCAGAATTTCTCAACAGTGGCACAAGTGACATTTTGGACTCAATTCTTCTTTGTGGGGCTGTCTTGTGCACTGTGGGGTGCTCAGCAGCACCCCTGGCTTCCACCCCTGGCAGACCAGCAGCATCTTCTGTAGTCGTGATCATCGGTGATGCCTACCGACATCCCAGTGTCACCTGTGGGGCAAAGTCACCCCCAGTCAAGAATCACTGACCCAGTGAATTACTGCACCTGTTGGGGTGGTTATTTTCCTGTTGGGTCTAGTTAGTATGGAGTGGTCTGAAGTCCCCCTGAGCCCCACTGAACCAGACTAAGGTCCCATCTTTTCTTGACAATTGTCCCTCTCCTCAGTAGCTATGGAAGCCTCACACTCATCAGCCCAAATGTTGTTTCCCTGAGTGTGGCCTGGGGTCCATCCGTATAGAATCACCGGGGTCCATCCCTGGGAGATTGCTCCTGTATCAGCTCCACGGTGCTTCCTGCAGGCAGATGGTGGAGTCCTGTTCTGCCCTCAGCTGTGTTGACGACCTCTTTCAAAGCCACAGGCCTGAGCCTCCCACAACAGGCCTTTTCAGAAGGAAGACTGCAGCACAGATGCACATCGCTGGGCCCAGTGAGATGTGGCAAAGCTGGAAGGGTGGGTATTAGTTCGTCTTCTGCTTTTCAAATGCTTTCTAATTAAAGGATTTCATTTTACTCTGAAAAACCCTCATTCCTTTTTTTTTAAAGTGCACACAAAATGTACACTTTACCTCTTATGTTTACATGGATGGACCTGGAACATATTCTCCTAAGTATCTCAAGAATAGAAGAAAAATGGGCAGCACCTGTGGGTCGAAGGCGTGGGGCGCTGGCCCCATATGCCGGAGGTGGCGGGTTCAAACTCAGCCCTGGACAAAAACTGTGGGGGGTAAAAAAAAAAAAAAAAAAGAATGGAAGAAAAAGTATCCAATGTACTCAGTACTTTTATGAAACCAATTTACATTTACTCACACTTTCTTATGAAAGATAGATCACAACTATAGTCCAGGATGAAGGAGAGAAATGGAGTGGGAAGGGAGGGGAGGGAGGGTTGATGGAGGGTAAACGTTGGGACCAAATCTATGGGGCATATTGCAAGGGTACAAGTCAAATTTAACAAGTATAGAACATAAATGTCTTAACACAATAATCAAGTAAATGAGGAGAAAGCTATATTAATTAGTTTGATGTAAGCACTCCAAATTGTATAAAAAAACAACACATTGTACCCCACATATGCATAAATATATTCATGATCTATGTGTATTCATGATCTATGACTTAATAAAAAAAATTGTAATAGAAAGATAACAATTTCAATTCCTTAAAAAAATGTACAATTGTATAAGCACAATCCTGTTCATTAAAAAAATCCTCTGAAAAAACCTATTCCCTTTCAAGGGCTGTTTTTCTTAGCCTTCGTGGTTAATAAACATCATTTTTCACCACAAGTAATTTCATCCTTACGGCACATTCTATAACAAACTGTGAAAGTTCTCAAGAGATAACTTGGGTGGGTGACTGAGACGTCACCCACGCAGCCTTGGAGCACCTCGGGGTGTCCCTTTCCACCTAGGCGCACAGCTTCTCAAGCCCATCTGGGGACTGTCCCCTAGCCACCTCATGTGATCACACAGTGCACCCCCCAACCCTGCATTCTCTGACAGGCTGGCTTCTCAGATTCCCATGTGGCCCAGGGGAGGTCCCACTCTGCCCAGGGACAGTCCTCCGCGACTCAGCTCCATGCACTCAGCAGCCTCCTGGGACAAGGCAGGTGCCGGCACAGGGAGGAACACTTGGGCCTGCTCTGAAAGACATTATGTGTGTTTGAAAGTGACTTCCCATCTGAGAACTGTTTACCTTCTGGGTTTGAGAGGAAGGTTGGCTTCGTTCCCCTTTGGCAGACAGTCTGTAGGACACAGGGGTGGGGGGACTTCGAGACTCCAGGGCAACTCTTTGCAGGGAAAGGTGAGAGAAAGACAAGCCGGCCCTGGCGAATGGTGGCAGGAAAGAAGTGAGAGACTTCAGTAGCTAACGTGCTGTCATAACCATGATACCCACCGTTCAATTTCAGGTTGTTGGGGGGCATTACCAGACTCTGTGGGCCCTCTGCCCAGGGGAGCTCCCCAGGGACAGAGCTCCACGTCTGCAGTGTCTCCCCAAAAAGAGGCAGCTCAGAGCAGAAGGCAGCACCTCACTGTGGGGGAATTCACTGACCCAGTGATGGGACCTTAGTCTGGTTCAGTGGGGTGCGGGGGAACTTCAGACCACTCCACCCTAACTAGACCCAACAGATGCAATGATTCACCAGGTCAGTGAATCACTGCGCACTGAGGGTCGGGGCAGGTGGTCTCTAAAATCCTCACAGAGGTGGGATTACTTTTAGTTAAATACAGGTATATCTTGGAGATATTGTGGGTTCAGTTCCAGACCACCACCATGAAGCTATTATGACAATGAATCAAATCACCAGATGTTTTGGTTTCCCAGTGCACACAAAAGTTATGTTTGTTCTATACCATAGCCTATTAAGTACCTATATACTCGAGTATAAGCCGAGTTTTTTTGGCACAAAATTTGTGCCGAGTTCAGGTTTTTCGGCACAAATTTTGTGCCGAAAAAACTTGGCTTATACTTGAGTATATACGGTACACAATAGCGTTATGTCTAAAAGCAGCAATATACACGCCTTAATCGAATATACTTCACTGCTAAGAAACGTGAACACTCATCTGGCCTTCAGTGACTCCTGCACGTGGAGGGTCTTCCCCCTGTGTTGTGGCTCGGCTCATCAGGGTGGTGGTTGCTAAAGGCTGGGCTGGCTGTGGCAAATTCTGAAAGTACAACAAAATGCAGTTTGCCACACTGATTGGCTCGCCCACTCACTGAAGATTTCCCCCTAGTATGAGATGCTGTTTGACAGCATTTTGCCCACAGTAGAACATCATTCAAAACTGGAATAGGTCCTCTCAAACCCTGCTGCTTTATCAACTAAATTTATGGAATATTCCAAATCCTTTGCTACCATTTCAGCAATGTTCACCACACCTTCACCGGGAGTAGGCTCCATCTCAAGAAACCATCTTCTTTGCTCATCCATAAGAAGCAACTCTTCATCCATTCAAATTTTATCCTGAGTTTGCAGTGGCTCAGTCCCATTTTCAGGCTCCACATCTAACTCTGGTTCCCTTGCTGCTTCCACTGTCTCTGAAGTGATTTTCTCCCTGAGGGCTTGACTCCCTGAAAGACATCCAGGAGGCCTGGAATCAGCCTCTTCCAGACTCCTGTTAATGTGGGTGCTTTGCCCTCCTCCCAAGGATCACAAATGCTCTCAGCAGCATCTAGAGTGGTGAATCCCTTCCATCTTTCCAAAGTACTTTGACCAGATTAACCAGAAGAGTCACTATCTGTGGCCACTATCATCTTATGAAATGTATTTCTTAAATAATGAGACTTAAAAATCAAAATTACTCCTTGATCCATGAGCTACAGAGTGAGGATGTGTTATCAAGAGGGAAAACAACACCCATCTTCCATGATGTCTCCACCAGAGCTCTGGGTGCACTGTCAGTGAGCAGTCACATTTTGGAAGGAATCTTTTTTTCTGGATAGCATGTCTTAACAGTAGCCTTAAAATAGTAAACCATGCTGTACACAGCTGCACTGTCATCCAGGCTTGCTGTTCCTCACAGAGCACTGGCAGAGCAGATTCAGCTAACCCTTGAGAGCTCGGGCCTTCCAGATGGTGAATGGACAGCAGCTTCAGCTGAAAGGCACCACCTGCATTAGCCCCACACAAGAGAGTCAGCCCGTGCTTTGAAGCCAGGCACTGACTTCTCCTCTTTAGATATTAATGTCCTAGGTGACATATTCTTCCAAAAGAAGGCTGTTTCCTCTACATGGACCAGATGCTGCTTGGCAAAGTCACCATCGTCAGTGATCTCAGCCGGGTCTTCCGATCACTCACTCAGCTGGCCCACCAGCACCTGCTGCCCCACCTTGCACTTTTATGTTATGGAGATGGCTGCTTTCCTTAAACCTCGTGAACCAACCTCTGCTAGGTTCCTGCTGTCCTTCTGCAGCCTCCTCAGCTCTCTCAGCCTTCACAGGACTGAGGAGTCAGGACGATGCTCTGGATGTGCTCACGGTTAAGGGAACATCATGGCTGGTTTGATCTTCCATCCAGACCACTCAAACTTTCTCCAGCTCAGCAATCAGGCTGTTTCCTTTATTATTTGAATGTTCACTATGGTAGCACTTTTAATTTCCTTCAAAACTTTTTTTTCCACAACGTGGCTGTGTGCTGTGAGAGGCCTAGCTATGTCCTGTCTGGGTTTAGACAGCCCTTCCTCATGAAGCTTGGTCATTTCTGGCTGAGATTTGCAGCCAAGGACGGGCCACTCTTTCTTCACTTGGGCCCATGGAGGCCAGTGCAGGGTGTGAATTGGCCTACTTTGATATTCTTGTGTCTCAGGGAAGGGGGGACACTGAGGAGAGAGAGAGGGGCAGGGAAGGGCCAGTCAGGGGAACGGTGAGAACACACCACATCTGTCAGCTCAGGTCCCCATCTTACATATAACAGCATGGTTTGTGGTGTCCCAAAACAATTACAACAGGAAAATCAAAAATCACCATAACAGATACGATAAAAATGAAAAAAGTCTGAAATGTTGCAAAAATTACCGAAAAATGGCACAGAGGCCAGTGAGCCCACGCTGTTGGGAAGACCGCACTGGTGAGCTTACCTGACTCGGGGCTCCACAAACCTTCCGTGGGTTAAGAGCACGGTGTCCTCGGAGTAAAGCACGAAGAGGAGGGAAGTACAAGTGTCCCTGACACTGACCAGGCCACAGTTCTGAGGCACTCAGGAAGCTCGGGGAGGCTGCTGTCTGGACCACAGGAGGGCCCAGCTGGGTGTCCTGGGAGAGGATCCTGCCCACCGCTCTGGAGGTCAGTCCTGGAGTGGGACTCTCAGGTCCTGTGAGGCTCCAGGGGAACCCGTGGACTAACGGTGACAGTGAGGCTGCATGTGTCCCCAGACTGTGCAGAGAGCATGAGGTTTTCACCATGAATTGTGCCCCTGGATTCACATGGGGCATCAGAACACAGCCCTGCCTAGAGGCAGAGTCTTTACAGACAAGGTCATCAGGGTGGGGCCTTCCAGAAACAGGACCTTGGAAGTACACAGGAATATAGGGAGAGTGCACGTGAAGATGAAGACAGCCACCACAGCCACCACAGCCACCACAACCACGGGGGTGGCCAGGAGCAGACCCCTCAACCCCAGGAGGAACAGCTCTGGTGTCATGGGGGTGCTGTGAGCCCTCAACTTCATGTGGTAAGGCCCTGACCCCAACACCTCAGAATGTGGCTGCATTTGTGGTTATTTGACGTGGGAAGGGGCGTCTGCTACCAGGTGCTATATTCACACTGGGACTTCCCTGCAGCCTACTCAGAAGCTCCTTGTCACCTTAGCACTGCCAGAACACCCTCTCGCAACCTATTAGGAACCCTGTCCAAGCCATGTAACAAATAATGTCCCCAGCATCCTCCTTCCAGCAGACAGGTCCCTCAGGCCACAGGCCACACAAAGTGCAATTCAGAAGATGAGTTTTCCGTTGGAAAGGGAAGGCAGAGAAGTGCAATCCACACACAGGCTGGTTTGGGGAGACACCCAGGCACTTGCAGCAGCAGACCTGGACTTGGTGGGCTTCACACCCTGGGAAACCTTGGCCTTATCACAGGCACCACTCACACCAAGTGGCTGCAGGCAAATAATGGGCTGTTTCCAACTTCAGGTAGAGGTTGCTGCATTTTATGAAGTATGAATCCATTTTAAAACTATAAATAAATGCATGATAATTTCAGTTTTATGTATGGTTTTGTCCTTAAGCAACAAATGTTAAACTGTACCCAGCAACATGGCTAAGGGTGCTCTGAAAGTTTTTGAGATTACAAAAGATACTTTATCTTCATGACATCAGAAAGTGCTGACCAGTAGTGGCCCCTGTGGCCCCTCTGTCTCTCTGCCCACTCTGTCCCCTGCCCCCCGCCCCCTCTGTCCTCTGCCCCCTCTGCCCCCTCTGTCCCCTCTGCCCCCTCTGCCCCCTCTGCCGCTCCTGCCCCCTCTGCACCCTCTGCCGCCCCTGTCCCCTCTGTCCCCTCTTCCCCCTCAGCCCCCTCTGCCCATGTGCCCCCTCTGCCCCCTCTGTCCCCTCTGCCCCCCCGGCCGCCCCGGCCCCCCAGCCCCCCCCGGCCCCCCCCGACCGCCGGGGCCCCCCGGGCCCCCCGCCGCCCCCGGGGCGCGGGGGGGGGCGGGGGCGGCGGGGGGGG
>CAUYPK010162729.1:0-28099 GCA_963574355.1 Loris lydekkerianus | reverse complement strand
AATATAAGTGTACAATTTGTTGAATTTTGACAAATACAAACTCCCATATCTCCATAGATGTAAGAATGTTTCATGTAGTATATTTTAAAAAAAACTTTTGTAGTTGATCATTGCTGATATATAAAAATACAACTGGATTTTTATTTTGCTTTTGTAACTAACAATATCAAGCTTGAATTTATTCTAGAAATGTGTCATTAAACCTTTGGAATTTTTTTAGACATTTATACTATCTTTAAATAATGACAGTTTGTTTCTTCACTTCCAAGTCCTAATTCCTTTTATTTCTTTTTCTGGTATAACTACAATCTAGGCCAGTTAGTAGACTACTGAACACTTGTAGCAATAATGAACATCTTTACTTTTTTTGGTATTAAACTTTAAATTTTTCACCATTAAGTGTAATATGGCTGTAAGGTTGTTAAAATACTATGCACTTGTTGAAAATTTTGTCTTTTATTATCCATTTGCTAAAGTTTAAAAATCGTTAAATAGACATTGAATTAAAAAAAAAAAATGCATGTGTTAGCTGAATGGTAAAGAGTATGTAGGCACAGGAGGGTCCATTGGGCACTCCTGGGAAAGAAGTTAACTTTTTTTTTTCTTACCTATGGGCTTTGCCTCTTTTCTGGATGGAGTTGATTGCAGTTTTAAGTTTTGTGCTTATAAGAATACAGTGACTTAAGACATTTAAATCATTCAGGCACAATTAAATTTTTCATATGGGCACATCTGCCCAGGACTATTTCAGTCTTTTAAGCTTTCTGTACTGTAGTTAACTGTGACAACCATCAATAGTAGCTGATGTTACAAACAATGTTGGTTTGCCACTACCAAAAGCAATGCTGATTTCAAAAGCCCAGGACTGTACTGTCTCATATTGATGCAGTGCATCGGCCCTCAGGAGGACACCTGCTCCTGCCAAAAAGCATTCAGCAGAACTAGGACCCAGCAGGATTAGCCCAATAACCATTTTCAGTGTCATTTTCAGAACCAGCAGCCAATTGTTGACAAGTGTGATTGTGATGCTGCTGTGTGAATGAGATGGTCCCCAACTGGGGTAAAAACATTTCTGTTCTCAATCTGTTGTCTTTAAAGAACGTTTAATTCCTTAATTATTTACTTATTTAGTCATCATTTTACTGGTTCATTACATACATGTCTGCTGAGTGCTAGAGACATTCAGGGCCCCAAGGAAAGAAAGCAAACAGACTGAGTTCTACCAGCAAGTTGTTAAAGACAGTGAGCACCAGAAGGTGACATATGGCAGGTAGTGACAAGTGTTACAAAGAGAAACCATGGTAAAGAGGAATGATGGGAAGTGCCTCTGTAGATGGGGTAACTACTGCTCCTGCAGCTGAAGTCTGGGGGACAAAAGCATTCTAGGAAGAGGGTATGTGAGCTTAGTGCCTGCAGCTCAGCGGCTAGGGCGCCAGCCACATACACCAGAGCTGGCGGGTTCGAATCAAGCCCAGGCCTGCCAAACAACAATGACAACTACAACAAAAAATAGCCGGGCATTGTGGCAGGCACCTGTAGTCCCAGCAAGAGAATGGCTTAACCCCAAAAGTTTGAGGTTGCTGTGAGCTGTGATGCCAGGGCACTCTACCCAGGGCAACATAGTGAGACTCTGTCTCCAAAAAAAATGAGGGTAAGTGGAGAGGGCTTGAGCCCAAGAGCAGCAGCGTCTGATTGTTAGAGTATTTGGTTCCTTGTGGTTGTGGGAATGAAGTCCTCATTTTCTTTCTGGCTCTTAGCTGGGCCATCACTTTCAGATCCTTGTCCTGAAGGCCCCTCCATCTCAAAGCCAGCCCAGGAGAGTTTCCCGGCTGTCAACTCTGTCTCTCCCACCTGGCATCTCTCTGATTCCTCCACATGCTGACAGAAGAAGAAAACTCTTGCTCTTAAAAAGCTGATGTGATGAGATTAGGGCCCTCCAAATCATCTCCATTTTGACTAGCTCAAAGTCAACTGTTTAGTAATCTTGACCGCATCTGCAAAATTGCTTTTGCCATGGAATATAATTGGACAGACATGATGTCTCATTGTATTTATGATCCCTGGGATTATAGAAATTTGGGAGAGCATGTTAGAATTCTGCCCCTCATTGCCTCTTTTTTGGTCCTCCTGAATCTACCAAGAAAATTTTATTTTTATTGTATTACTGGAATCTAATTTGATACTTCATTGTTAAGCAAAAATCAAGCTAAACAGAGAAATATATTTACACAGGTTAAAATCTGTAATCTCACCTTATAGGGAAACAACCTTTGAGAGTGTCTGGTGTGATTTGAAGGGAGGGCACTTTTCCCAACTGCTGATGGAAAAGAAGCCTTTCTATGTAAAATAATCGAAGGTGGTTTGGTCTGAGTCAAATTGGAGGACCATGACCAGGAGCCACACCCAAGAAGCCTTCAGCACGAGGACTCGAGATGGTGGGGTGACAGTTCGGCTTTGTACGTTTTAGGGAGTTAGGGGTTACAGGTGAGATCACATTCAATATGTGGAAAACATAACATTGGCCCCAAAAGGTGCAACATCAGGAAGCAGGAGCTTACAGGTGATAGGTGAGTTTAAAGATTCTTTAGCTGACGATTGGCTGAAAGAGTTAGGCTCTGTCTAAAAGACCAAGAGGCGGTGAAAAGGATGCTTAAGATAGAGGGTCTGTTACTTAGAGACTGGACAGACTCAAGTGGTTTGTTGTGTGTACTGAGGACCTGCAGGTGTGTCCTGCGGAGTCTTAGGCCTGTTAGTGAGTCACAGAGGACATGTCTAGGAAAGGGAGGCCTGTCTGGTCTCCTTTCTCATGGCCAGCACTCAGTTTTAGGGATCCTCCTAGCCAGGAGGGGTCCTGTCAGTCAGTCACTAAGAGGGGGAACCTTCAGATTTTATTTTAGTTCACACAACCTGCTTCTTTTTTCTTTTAAGCATGGTAGCAGATGAGATCTAATATTTAAATTATTTTAAAGTTGCCTTTTGCTGATGGCCATTGTGCCCTGTTTCACCTTCCTGCTGCCTGCCCTTGTCATGATACACTTTGATTTCTTTCTCTTTTGTGTATCTCTCTCCCTGCTGTACTGCCCAGGCTTGGGGATGGGTGACACTGGTGACATGAAACTGCCCCTTCTATACTCTTCGAAATATCTTTTCTTATTTCTGTGCTGAAGTTAGGTCCTGTGACCTCTCAAGTGGATTCCTCAGCTCTTGTGAGGTTATTTTTGTGCACAGGTAGTTGTTAAAATCAATGGAATACAGAATACAGTCCTATTCTGCCATCTTGCTGACCTCATTCCCTGAAATAGTTAATATGTTTAATTGCTGAACATGGGAATAGGGTGTTTATGGAATATGTTGACAGGACAAAAAGCTGAAGCCATTGGCAGAAGCCCAAAGTCAACATGAGAGCCGAGTAAATATTGCCTGAAATGCCACCTCAGTGCAGCTTGCAGACCGTTCATTTTTAAGAGACAAGAGAATTCCTCATCTCCAGAAACACAAAAGCAATTTCACTTTCAGGTAGCAAATTTCTCTTTTTGGTTGCTTCTGAATAAAATGGGGGCTTTTAACTATAATTTTTACTTCCTGGAGAAACTCTCAATTTACATCCCAATTTCCTGAGTATTTAGAGAGTTTAGAAGGAACTAATAGTTATTATATGAGGAGATATTTAAACATAAGATATTTAAAAATCAAAGCTAATACCTGACTGTTTTGAAATTCAAAATTTGGATTTGGTATTTTCTGAGTTTGTTGTTACTTAGGAATTTGGGACTAGTATATTGCCATGATTTATGATAATTTGCTGTTGGCTCAACTCAAGAGATGGTTTAACTCTTGAATTCCTCTCTACCAATTCCTTTTCCAAAATGACTAGCAACAGAGGTGGCAAATCAGTGATAAACACACTAGTAGTCTAGAGGTCTCCGTTGGTGTCTTGGAAAGCGTTATACATTGTCCAAATCCCTAGACACAAAACATACAGACACTCTGTTCTCACTACTTATTAATTGCTTGTTATGATTTGCAATTCACACATTTGCAAGATAATCCATCTATCATCTCTAATTAAGGTTCATATTAAATACATGTTGAATTGATGTATTGTTTTCTTTTTTAGGATGATCTCATTTGGGCAAACAGCGTATCTCATGACTTTGTTTACTGCAGTTTCCTGTGGTAAGTGACTTGTCTATAAAACATAAAAGTAAGGGTGTGTGAGAGAGGAGGAGGTAAGCAAGATAAACCACCGCTGAGAATGCTATCAAACACACAGCTCCAGGGAAGCAGACAGCCCCTAATAACTGATGTTGAGTATCCCTTCAGTGCTGGTAGGCAAGTGTCTCCTTCCAGAACATTGCCCTAGACACACATCGCAGACAGAGGAGGTGCTTAGAATTGAGAGTGTCTTAGGGAGGTGTTAACAAGAACTTCTATGTGGGGATGGTGCCCCACAAAGCAGATTTCATACCAAAAAAAATTAGCCTCCATTTTTATTATCAACATTTAAAACAATAAACTTTCCAAGAAAATTCAAAAGAACCTAGACATTTTATAGTGCCTGGGTCCAATCCAAATACCTGACGGGAACATGATACGTTCACTCTAGGCCACTTGGGAACCATTTCCGAAAGGAAAGTAGCTCGCTTAAATTTAACTTAGTAAACCACCTATAATAGTTCTAGATGAAGAGTTTTATTTACTTATTTTTTTTTTATTGTTGGGGATTCATTGAGGGTACAATAAGCCAGGTTACACTGATTGCATTTGTTAGGTAAAGTCCCTCTTGCAATCATGTCTTGCCCCCAGAAGGTTTTTAACATCAGGTTTTGACCTTATTTCTTTCTATAATCTATTCCATTACTTTTTATTTCTTTCTATAATCCATTCCATTACTTTTCACAGAAT
This sequence comes from Loris lydekkerianus, assembly GCA_963574355.1. Taxonomy (NCBI): domain Eukaryota; kingdom Metazoa; phylum Chordata; class Mammalia; order Primates; family Lorisidae; genus Loris; species Loris lydekkerianus. Next base: position 23,194 of record CAUYPK010162729.1, on the reverse strand, counting down.
AAGCAGAATAAGGATGATACAGGACACTGTTTTTCATTAATCATTGTAACGCAGAGTTTCTTAGTGTCATAATTCCGATTCTTGGTGATTTAAGATGCACACACCACAGCTGGGCACGGTGGCTCACACCTGTAATCCCAGTGCTTGGGGGGAGGGGGGGTTGCCCAAGGCAGGTGGATGTCTTGAGCCAGGGAGTTCAAAATCAGCCTGAGCAAGTGCGAGACCCCTTACTAAAAATAAAAAAACTAGCCGGGCATGGTGGCAGGCACCTGTAGTCCCAGCTACTTGAAAGGCTGAGGCAAGAGCATCTCTTGAGCTCAGGAGTTTGAGGTTGCTGTGAGCTATGATGCCATAGTACTCAATCCAAGGTGACAGAGTGAGACTTTGTCTCAAAAAAAAAAAATATATATATATGGGCATACCATAGTGAGCATTTCCTACTTCTCAGATATACGGCAGAGATAAACACCTGTGGGTGAGGTTTACATTGTAATTGTTTCAAGAAAAAGCTTTCCCCCCCAAATCACAGTTCCCCTTCATCTTACTCTAATTGCCTCAATCCTAATTGCTCTTCAGGGTCACATAATCATTAGTGTGTGCAAAGCCACTGACTCCTAGGAAGGAGTTTAAACAGAAATATTATGAACCAGCTTTATTTTTTTGGCAAAAAAAAATCATGATTGTGCTAGAAAAACGAGAGGTGTAAATAAACAGAAAATTAGAAACTGCATACGGCTTATAGCCCCCTGATGCAGAAATAGCCTTTGTTAAAACTCTTTTGTTTAATCTTTCAGACATTCTTCTACATAAACCATTTACACATTTTCAAAGATGCCATTAATTACAGATACTCTTTCTTGCATATTTCCCATTTACGGCTATCTTTTAAGGCAAAAACCTACACACATACCATGTTTTTTGGAGCTTGGGATTCTTTCCTTTTCATGGTATCTTTGTATGCATGTTCTTACACACATACTCAGTTATTTCTGTAGAAAACATTTTTAGAAATAAAAATTCTAGATACACAGGTGTGAAAAATTTTGAAGGTTCTATAACATGCATCATAAAATTATCTTTCATAAAGCTTGCTCCCTGGTTGAGTTTTTCCATCAGCTTATGAACGTGCTCATTCCCTCCACTTAGGCCAACTTGAATAGGCACCTGTAATTCTGTGGCCTGGTGTAAACAGTATCCTAATTCATTTCTGGGGAGCTGCTGCTGCCCAGCTTTGGTCAATGTGGTTCTGGGAACTCTGCTTCTACTGCGGACACTGGGACTGGGGCAAATGACCCATCCAGGCCTAACCCAGGAAACACATACATTCAGCTAGCTGCAGTGGCCCCATCAGAGGCAAAATCTTGCAACAAGGCTTGTACTTAAACCTCTAGAAATAGGACAGTCCCCCACTCAATGATTTGAAATAAAAAGCAATTACAGAGACCAGAGCTGTAGGTACTACCTTGTCACTATGCAGAACTCGAGACCAATGGCAACACCATGGCTCAGAGCAAATGGATGGAGACCAATTGCCTACTGATGCCAACAATTGAATACAATGTCCAAGTATCCCTGAAGCAAGGATCACCATGGACTTCTCAGGTTCTGAACCAGTAAATTTCATTTGCCCTCAAGTCATTTAGAACTAGGTTTTCTTTCTTTCTTTTTTTTTTTTAAATTTCAGAATATTACAGGGGTACACACATTTTGGTTATGTAATTTGGTTTTGTACATTTTAAGTCAAAGTTGTTAGTGTGTTCACCCAGATTATATGCATTGCAAAAGTTATGTGTGAATTTACCCTCCCGCTCCTCCTCCCTTGAACTAGGTTTCCTGTCACTTGCTGTCTAAACCAGTACACAAACTCTGCTGTTGTAATTTTTAAGTTTTGCTAATCCTGTGGCTAAAATTATGTCTTGCTGTTTTGTTTTTGGGGGGGTTGTTTTTTTGAGACAGTGTTTAATTCCGCTGCCCTGGCTAGAGTGCTGTGGCATCATCATAGCTCACAGCAACTGCAAACTTTTAGGCCTGAGCAATCTGCCTGCCTCAGTCTCCCAGGTAGCTGGGACCACAAGCACCCACCACCAGACCCAGCTAGGTTTTCTATTTTTAGTAGAGACAGGGCCTTGCTCTTGCTCAGGCTGGTCTTGAACTCTTGGACTCACAAGATCCTGTCAGCTCAGACTCTCAGAATGCAGGGATTACATGCCTGAGCCACCATGCCCGGCAGGAGCTATTTTAACAAGATTTATGTTTGTGATTCTTACAATTTTTCATATGCTTAACTAGTCACTTATGTTTCTTTTGAAAATTATCTTTTCACGTCTGTCACCTGATTTTTAAAACTGAAAATGTTTTTCTTCTCCTTATTGATGATCTAATTTTCTAACAAGACAGAATAACCTACCTACTGTCCATGACATGGGACATGGGAGCCCATGAGAAAGCTATGATTGTTACTAGATAACTGAGTAACAGGGCCTTACATACACTTTACAACACAATAGAGGGGGTGGCACCTGTGGCTCAGTGGGTGGGGCGCTGGGCCCATATACCAAGAGTGGCGGGTTCGAACCCAGCTCCAGACAAACTGCAACAAAAAAATAGTCAGGCATTCTGGCAGGCGCCTGTAGTCCCAGCTACTTGGGAGGCTGTGGCAAGAGAATCACCTAAGCCCAGGAGCTGGAGGTTGCTGTGAGTTGTGATGCCACAGCTCTCTACCCAGGGTGATAAAATAAGACTCTGTCTCTAAAATAAATAAATAAATAAAAATAAATAAAATAAAATACGATACAAACAAGGCTATCATCCTTGTTGTCACCACCGTTACCAACTTGTCAGAATAAGCAAGAACAACTGCTAGAAGTTCCTTTCCATCAGCTCTGAAGTTGGCAAATTCCTAGTCACCCTCTTCCATTGGCAGAGTTACATGGCAGCTCACAAATGCTCAACTGCAGGAGGGGTACTCCCAGGCTGGCACAAGCCATTGTTTGTACCCTTGTACACGGAGATGGGGGCATGGACAGCATAGCTTGATAAGTGTGAATCAGCCCAAAATACTGTCTAAAAAGTGGACCTTTTTTAGGTGGCATTGGACCAACACTTGGTGTTTTATGTGTATATGAAATCTAGGCAGTACACTTGTACTTCCCAGAAGCTTCCACCTAGAGAGAGCTGTGCTCTTTCCAAATGTATAAACCTTACCCAAGAGGTAGTCACCTTGGCCACACCTCTGAGAGAAGCAACTTTGCTGGGTTAAATCATCACAACTGGGGACCAGAGCCAGAATCCCCAGAGAAGCAGGAAAGTGCAGAAAAATGTTACTTCAGTGCTCAATGAAATGCATATTGTCTGACTTTTTCCATTCCCTGAAAGGCAATACAAAAATAGACACTTTTTTTTTTTTTTTTTTAAACAGAGTCTAACTCTGTCACTCTGGGTTGAGTACCATGGTGTCATAGTTTACACCAACCTCAAACTTCTGGGATTAAGTGATCTTCTTGCCTCAGCCTCCTGAGTAGCTGGGACTACAGGTGCCCATCACCACGCCCACTGGGTTTTTGTTTCTATTTTTAGTAGAGACAAGGTCTTGCTCTTGTTCAGGCTGGTCTTGAACTCCTGAACTCAAAAAATCCACCTGGCTCAGCCTTCCAAAGTGCTAGGATTACAGGCCTGAGCCACTGAGCTGGCTAAAAATAAACACTATTTAGGCTTGGTGCCTGTAGCTTAGTGGTTAGGGTGCTGGCCACATACACCAGGGCTGGTGGGTTCAGACCCCACTGGGCCTGCCAAACAACAATGACAACCGCAACGGGTATTGTGACGTGCACCTGTAGTCCCAGCTACTTGGGAGGCTGAGGCAAGAGAATCCCTTAAGGCTAAGAGTTTGAGGCTGTTGTGAGCTGTGACCCTATAGTGAGAAATAAATAAATAAATAAACACTATGTAAACTGAAGAGTCACTTCTGCCCTAAGACATAGACAAGGTTACCAATGGACTATAACATGGGTAATGGACAGGAGACTCACTGAAATGAATGTGCTAAGTAAGTATGCCTTGAAGTGGGTCTTTCGAGATTCAAATTCATATTTTAAAGCCAGTAAAGACATTTCACTCTCCAATTACATGTGGAGGGTGTTGGGTTCCTTCGTGGTCGCCACGTGTCAGAGCCTGGGGATGCCGGGTCACTGACCCTGACCTGGGGCCCCGTCAGAACTGGACACTAGGTCTCCACGAAACTGGGCATGGACTGCTGCGCCAGCTTTCTCGGGCTAGATCTCATTCAGGTCTCGGGTGCCAAAGCACCTTAGAAGTCACGGTCAATATTAGTAGAAGGAAGCATCTTAGCAGCAGTCTGTCGGCCTTAGCTTGTCTATATTCCCCAGCAGCTTCTCCTGAGGTTATTTATAGACGTAATCCCCCACAGGTGTGGAGACTGCCGTGCAATAACGCCGGTGTTCTAGTCTCATGCTCTTTGTGCTCTTGTGCTCTTTAACGAGAGACCAATGATGTTAAGTCCCTTCCCCAATCCCTTATCACCAAGGTATTTCTCACAGGGGTCTCCTACAGGAGTGCAGGGTGATTAGAGCTGTGATTAATTCCAAACAGCAAATAGTTCAAAAGTTATTTTACATTTAGGATATGCATGCATTTGTTGAAACTATGTAAAAACTGAGCATGTGAAAAATAAACATTTAGTAACCATCAGTTTGCTTGAATTAAACTAAGATGTGGAGCAATATTTAACATTGCTGGCTAGAAAAAGAGACAAAATTGGGAGTCAGATGGGCTGGAATTAAATCCCAGGATGTTAATTAGCTATGTGGATTTTAAGCAAGTATCTGTGCCCTGAGACTTTTTTCTTAAAAGAAAAAACATCAGATGCAGATAATAAAGCCTGTGTCTAGTTTCCCTTAGGAACAGCAGTGGAAATGTTTGTTATGATAGTGTTTTGAAAAATAGATCAAATATTGTTATTTTCAAGTAATAACATTTTTATAACATGTTAGACAACAGGGAGAAACTAAGCTATGACTGTATTTTATTATGGATGATAAATGTGCAAATTATAGTGTGATTCAATAACAATCAGTCAAAATTTTTAGACAAGTGTCCAGAAATGATTTCAAATATCATTGTGCAAATCATAGCCTTAATATATTTCATTCTGCTTCTGTAATTAAAGTCATATTATAAAGATCTTTGGGTATCAGTGGAAGAGATAAAATGGTTAAGAGAACAGATATATTTCTATTAAAATTACACGCATTTATTCCAAATTAATTTTTTATGATTATGTCGTAGGATGTCTGACTCAACTGTATCAAAATACCTTCTTCCGAGGCGGGGATCTGACTGCCACATACAGCCCAGACGCCCTACACTGTCGGATGGTGTGCACGCTCCACCCCAAGTGTTTGCTTTTCAGTTTTCTGCCAGCAAGTTCAACTAATGACACAGGGAAAAGGTAAAAGTTGGCATTTCATTATTGGAAAAGTCAGTCATTTTTCAAGGTGGGATCAATTGGGTGCAAAAAGGGACCTATCTCAGGGTTGTCCCTCGAAGGGGGTTCAAGGACCCCCTGCATCAGAATCCCCTGGAGAGGTTCTTAAAAAATGCAGACTCTTGGGCCACACCCCAAACCTATGGAACCAAAGTCTCTTAGGCCTGGAGGTAAAGGCCTCAAAGAAATGTGAGAAGCTCTTCCGCTGTTGGAGTAGGTAATTATAGGTAAGATCAGATCTTAAGGCTGTTCTGGAGAGGGAATGAGACTCTATGGAGTTGGTTTACGACTCAGACTCACGGCTGTGAGTTTGGTTTAGGCTCACAGCTTGAGGCTTGTCCAGTTAACTTCTTCCTTTTGTAAGACCCAGACTAAGCGAATGCTAATCGAGGTAAGAAGGGTAGGTTTCAACACTTCTGGTGCCTTTTACGTCTGGAAAAACGTATCCCCTGGACTGATTCTCTGGAACCTGGCTGCTGTGGGAGTAGTGAGTGAAGCAAAGAAGGGGCCGTCCTGTCTCGAAGATAGGGGTTTAGATTGGAGGATTTTGAGGTACACAGATGGCCCGGCTGGCGGAGTACCTCCTCAAAGGGGGAAGCTGGTTTAGGCAACCAGACAGAGCGAGGTCAGGGATGTCGTTCCCCAGAGGGGCAGGGCTGCAGGAAAGTCTCCCAGGATGGATGGCCGTACATGGCTCCAAGGTGCTGAGGGAGGGGGGTTTTCTTGGGCTAATGCCGCATTAAGGCACAGGGAGGAGGTCTAGCCAGTTGTGCTGTGTTTCCATCAGGAGGCGAGTGAGGTGTGTTTTAATGAGTCCATTCATTTTTTCCACCTTCCCCAAGGCTTGGGGTCAGTAGGAAGAATGGAAAGTGCATCTCATGCCAAGGCCCGGAGATACTCCCTGTGTTATCTGACTGCAGAGTGACGGGGAGATCAACATGAGGGATTATTTCATTGACAAGGGCTTGGATGGAAATGGCTGATTGTTGAGGAAGCATGATATTATTTAGAGTGTACCAGCCTTTGTGGAGGGTGGCTCCTTTTTCTTTGAAGTGGGTATTCTCTTGGGGGGAGTATTTGTGGTGTCAGGGTGGGTAGAAGGAGCAAGATAGCTTGAGAAAAGGAAGAGAGCATCAGCCTTGTGGTTCCCCTTGGAAATGTCAAAGGTGAGCTTTTGATGTCCCATGGGGTGTAAGGCTGCTACACTGGTAGGGGAAGTAATGGCTAAGAGTTTTGTTGATGATAGGGGATCCCTGAGTGGGAAAGAATCTACATTCTCTCCACAGAGGTATATGAGAATGAAGGATATGGAAAGCATATTTGGAATCTGTGTCTATGTTGATGTTTTGTCCCCATGCCAATGTTAAGGCACAGATAAGGGCAATGAGGTCAGCCTGTTGTGATGTGGTCCCCAGGAGTAAGGGGCTGGATTCAATAACGCACGTGAGGGAGGCTATCACATATTCTGTTTTAGTGGCATTTTTAATGCTGGAGAGGCTGCCGTCTGTGCACCAAGTAGTTGTCTTGGAGGTTAGGGAAGGCCTGTCAGAAATGAGAATGTCTGCACACTTGCGACTTGTGCAGTGGTGTGGTTGGTGATGTGTCAGGCAGTGGCAGAAGTGGGGATGGGTTTTAGGAGGTGCACTGATGTAGGAAGAAATTTGGGCTTTCAAAAAGGATGGTGTGAAAAGCTTGTAGGCCAGTTGATGAAATGATTGGTATTGCCTGGGGTGCTAGCAAGACCTGAAGGGAATGGGAGTTGTTGATGTGGAGGGCTGAGTGAAAGTGAATTTGCAGCTTTCCTGGACTAAAAGTGAAGTTGCCACCAAGGTGTGGAGGCAAGAAGGCCATTCTTTAACTGTTTTGTCTAGTTGTTGGAAACTTGTTTGGAAAAACATGAATGGGAAGGTGGTTGGGTCTTTTGGTTTGAGTGAGTATCCCAAAGGCAAATCCCTGACAGTTATCAACATAGAGGGAAAAGGCTTGGAAAGATTGGGAAGGAAAATGGATGAATCTTGAAGTAGGGCCTGCTTAGTTTTATAAAGGGAGGGCTCAGGGAGGAGAGTTTCATTAGGGTCTCCAGTGAATGCAGGATGTAGTGGCTTAGCTAGAATGCCAAAGGTGGGAATCCACAGACGGAGGAAATTAGCCAAGTCGACAAAGGATAGAAGACCCATTTTAGAGGTGGGGAGGGGTAAGATGGCGTCTCTCTTGCCCCGCATATGCAAGGGGGAAAGGAAGAGAGCATCAGCAGGGAGAAGAGAGATGCCCTGGTAGGTGAGCTGGGTTTTGATTGAGCTTTTTTTGGATAAAACTCTATGTGTTTCATCCAAACACACAAAAATTGTAATGTATGCATCCAATTTTTATGACTGATTTAATTTTTTAAGTAAATGAAAATATTAGCAAAAACCATCCCCAGTTGGGAACATAGCTTACCTGAAAGTTTAGGAACATAAGAAAAATCATTAACTCTTCAATATGATTGACTTCCTATACTTAAAAAAGTTGAGTGTAAAGATAAATGATGTTGAGGTTAGTTATTATGGAGGCCTTAGGTGTTATAATATTACCTCTAAGAATGTTCTTTTCAGCAAGTATCAGAGAACTTGTGTCAATTTCCTCATAATTCCGGGCTTTGTTTATTAGTGTATGGAAAATGCTAGACATTTCCTCAATGTGTGTTTACTACTCTCCTTCCTAAGTGAAGCTACTTTTAAAAACAGGTTTGGTTGCTTCTTGAAAGATGGCATTACAGGAGTCCTGCCAAGAGTGCATCTGAAAAGTGCAATTTCTGGACATTCCTTAAAGCAATGTGGTCATCAAATAACTGGTAAGAAGTGGATTTCTTAATAAGTTTGAGTTACCATATATACTCAAGTATAAGCCGAGTTTGTGCCGAAAAACCCAAACTCGGCTTATACTCGGGTCATACAGGTTATTTGATTCGGTGCGCGGGCACCTAATCAAATGCACGTAGTCTCCAGTCGTCTTCTGCCGTCTGCTTGAGGGGGCGGTGCTTCAGCTCAGTCCACTAGTCGTGGCTGAGCTGAAGAGGTAGGCTTGATTACCTGTTAAGCTACTTTTTTCTGCACTTTATTTAAAGTTTTAAAGTTGTTGCTAGTTTACAGTTTTTCTTTAGCAATAAATATTGAAAAGCATTTAACCTACTGATTCCTCAAATATTGTAATTGTTTTGGGTATATATTTTTATTTTTGAAATTTACCAGTGGCTGCTGCATTTTCCACCTCGGCTTATACTCAAGTCACTAGTTTTCCCAGTTTTTAGGGTGAAATTGAGGGGGTCAGCTTATACTCGGGTTGGCTTATACTCGAGTATGTATGGTAATGATGGATCTGCCTTAGAACAACTTTTGCTCAACGTCTATACTGCTAGGAACTTTGGGAGGGAGCACTTAGAAAGAAGATGATAGAGATGTATGCCGAACATAAAAGAGGGAACCATATTTGAATATTTCGACAATTTTTGTCTTTATCAGTCAACATAAACTTAGTGAGCCTCTTATGAGGTTAGCACAAAGTGTAAGATTTGCAGATAGCGAGTACACCTCCAAACAGCAGTCTCTCCTTGATTCCACACAAGAATCTTATAGAAAATGCAAAGAACGTCTCTCTCCCAGGTTCACTTGGGGGTAATTTGTACACAGTCGTTCTTGGTGATTCTCAGAATCACTATCTCCCTGGAGTGATTTTTAACTTTCCCTTAGAGGACATTTGGCAGTGTCTGGAGACATATTTGGTCATTACACTGGCAGAACACTACTAGCATTCAATGAGTAGAGGCCAGAGGTGCTATTAAACCACCATGAGGCACTGGACTGTGCCCACAATAAAGAATTTTCTGGCCCCAAATGTCCATGATGCTGAAGTCAAGAAACTCTGTTGTGTACCATTAAGCACAAAGAACTGAGTTCTGTAAATTTACTACTTGTTAAAACGAATGTGAAGGCTAGGATGTTGGAGAACTTTAATTCTGACACCTATTGCTACCAGTGTCATGAAAAGCAGCTTCTAACACATCCTGCTGAATTCAAGGCAAGCGAACTATTTCTCTAACATGACCAGGACTGATTGGAGAGTACCAGGAAGATGTTCTCAAGGGATGCATGGACAGGATCCTCAAATAACCACGCCGTGACGATGCATCCTCACTGCTTTACCTTTGCATTGCACGGTTAGTTTTGTAGGTTGAAATTTCAGGTGTTTTAAAATATTTCATCCTTTCCTCCCCCATGAATACCACCTCTTCAATACACATACACACTGAGTCTGTTATTTGTATTTTAACCAGTTATCCAAGGTGGCAGTGCTTTTTGTGATAAGTATGGGGTCTGTGTAGTTTAACCAAGATGGACTACATTTCCTTTTTTATTAAGATCAATTTCATGTATTAATACAGTTTGCTACAAACTTGTCCTTTAAGTGCTATTTGCAATTGGTAAAATTTAAACAGAAGGTAGTTCCGTGCCTTTTTCAATACTCTTTAGTTATTGTTAATTTATTCTAAGTTTTAATACAAAATTTAGTCTTACCCATGAGGCTTAACTTTATATTCTGCTCTGTCCCCAAACATCTTAAAGTGAAAAATTTCCCTTAAGTGCATAAAGTGTCTAAACTCAGTCAAAAACATATAGGTTTGTAACTTTTAGAGAGCCATACAGAAAATTTTTTGTTTAAGTGTCCCATTTCAACTCTTAGCCTATTTTTCCCCTCGTGTATTGCAAAATTAGAGATTTCTGCATCTGCAAATTCCTGTGTTATTAACCACTATGAATAATCCACCCTCTTGCCCACCTCGATATATTGTTCTCCTGCTAGTTTGTATATTTTTTGTCCTACCAACTCTTAAATTCAGTTTTATGACATCAGCCATACTTAGGAATGGAAAACTACATATACTAGATTATGGTTTACACTGCTGATTACAGTGTTTCCTTAATCAAGAGTCTAACTAACAAATTTGAGTATTAAAACAAAGTTTAATTTGGTTCACTGTTAAACTGTCTATGTCTTTGCATATAAGATAAGTTGCAATGAAAAAAGCCCAACATTTAAAGCAAGACTGACAATGGGTCCATCACGCCTTGTGGATTTCCTCCTGCCCATTGATAATGTCAGTGTGAGATTAACCTGCATTACTGTACACACCTTGTGACTCTGGAGGAAAGTAACCCTTTTTCAAATCTAATGCCTTAGGGGAAAAAATCAGATTGCATTTATGTCAAGCCAAGTTTGATAATTTAGGGACATAGAAATTTTTGAGCCTCTAATTAATAGAGCGGTGAGCAAACATTAGATATTATCCTTTACAACCATCCAGCGCCAGTGGTATTTGATGGCCTCATCCCTAGAAAGGAAATTAACTGAATTTGCTCTGTGTGTTGTCTGCACTCAGCTTGCCACCGAGAAATCTATGAAGGAATGGATATGAGAGGAGTCAATTTTAACGTGTCGAAGGTGAACAGTGTTGAAGAATGCCAAAAGTGGTGCACCAATAATATCCATTGCCAATTTTTCACATACGCCACACAAACATTTGACAATGCAGAGTACCGGTGAGTAAAATTCGTAATGTTTGTTCTTTGTATTGGTGCTTCTAGGATTTAATTGTATTCTTCATAATCTTTTTTTTTGCCCAACTGGAAACCAAACAGGGCTTTCTGGCCTAGTCACTTCCATTATTTACCTACTCAATTTTAGTGTCATTTTTCCTTGAAGAGAACACATTCCATTTGGTCCACAGGAAGGCTGTTGGTGGGATGAAGGTTTAGTGTCCTGGGATGGTTTAGTGTCTTAGAATAGTATTTCCCACCACATTCTCACCCTGACTTTCCCTCTGTCTGATTAATAATGCAGTTCCCTGCCTCACTCATCTGCAAGGTCATTGTTCTTATTGTCTTGCTTATTTTCTATTTTAATGCCAAATATTACTTGGCACTTTTGCTTCTTTTCTCTTTTTCTTTCTTTCTTTCTTTTTTTTTTCCTCTATTTTCTCCTCAAAATTTGGCAAGCAAAAATAACCTCTGTTCTTTACATTCAGAAACAACTGCCTGTTAAAGCACAGCCCAAGTGGGACACCAACCAGTATAAAGGTGCTGGACAACCTGGTATCTGGATTCTCGCTGAAGCCCTGCGCACTTTCAGAGATTGGTAATCGTGTGACTGTTCTCTCACTGTGTGATTACAGGAGGCAGAGTGAGAGCCTGCAAAGATGTCCATGTGCTAAGCCGGGAAACGTTACTTTGCAAAAGGATCTTTGTGGGTGTGATTAAGTTAAGGAGGACATTAATTTTATATCAATGTTTTACAATCTGTTTCATCTCATGACACACTTGAACCTACGATAGGTAAACTTTGAGGCACACTTAAAGTTGATCAAAAAAAAAAAAAGTAAGGTGGAGTGCAGTGGCTCATACCTGTTATCTCAGCACTCTGGGAGGCTGAGGAGGGTGGATCCCTTGAGCTCAGGAGTTGGAGAGCAGCTTGAGCAAGAGTGAGATCTGTCTCTACTAAAAATAGACAAACTAGCCAGGTATTCGGGTGGGTGCCTTTAGTCCCGGCTACTCGGGAAGCTGAGGCAGGAGAGTCACTTGAATCTAGGAGTTTGAGGGTGCTGTTAGCTATGACACTTACAGCATCTACCCAGGGTGACAAAGTGAGACTGTCTCAAAAAAAAAAAAAAAAAAAGTAAAAAAGAAGAATATACTTACTATGCTTTGACCGTCTTTCAAAAATACTTTAATTAATGATCTTAAAAATTTTTTGCAGTACACCAGGTGAAAATCACTGTTCTAGATTATCTGGATGGTCTCATTGTGCTCGTAAGGAGACTTTATGAAAGAAAGAGGCAGGAGGGTCAGAGCCAGAGAGTGAGAAAGAGATTGGAAGGTGTTACAGTGCTGGCTTTGAAAGTGAGGGATCCATGAACCAAGGCATTCAGGCGGCCTCTAGAAGCTGAAAAAGGCAAGAAATAGGTTCTCCTATAAAGTTTCCTAAAAGTACAAAGCCCTACTGACATCTTGATTTTAGCCCATTTTGGACTTCTGGTATCTAGAATTGTAAGACAATGAATTTGTGTTGTTTTAAGGCACAGATTTATGATAATAATCTCTTAACAGCAGTAGTAGAAAACCAGCACCGTGATATTGTAGAGAAAACTGCAAAGTCATCTCTTGGTGGTTCCATATGGTGAAATGACTCTACCATGAAGAACCAATACAACTCGATTATTTCAGACATAGAGGTCATTTCAGTTGCCGTGAAATTTCACCCTAGTTAGTACACAAAATGTTCAGGACAAGATGGTATTGAAACCAAATTACTCGTAGCCAGGTCTGCACGGTACTGAGTGCTGCCTCTGTGCCCCGCCCCGTTCTGGATGCCGAGCTCCGACTTCTCCGTGGATTAGGAGGCTGGCAACTATGCGTTTCCTTTCCTGTCTGTGTCCTGTGCCCCTGCACACTGCTCATGCGTGTGCCAGACTGATTGGTTCAAAGGTACTGATTATTTTATTTTCGTTTTTCTTTGCCCAGAGAGTTTTAGAAGATAGGGACTCGAGGAGGTAGGGTTCTATTCACTTGTGTTGCGTTCTGTTGCTCAAAATATCTGGCACATTTAACCCAGGGAACTGGCAAGCTCATGCCGTGACCTAGGCCTGAAAGAGCACCCCAGCGCCACGCCTAAATTCTGTGCTGACTCTCTTTGTAAATTGCAGTGAGTTCACACATTACATCAGTCACATTAAATGGCCTTTACGGAATGATACAGATCTTGGATGCTTCAGGCGTTGTTTCGAACTACTAAAGGCCTGGGTTTTCACTGGGTACATTTCCCCATATTCCTCAGGGATCGTCTAATAGCCAGATGCTTTCTAGACCTATCCTAAGTCGGTCTCCTGACCTAATTGCCTGAATGAAATTCACACGTCAGGGAAGATTTGTCCTTATTACCACACCTTTGTCCTTAGTTTCGCCAAGGTTTTGCCTAATCTCACAAGCCAAAAAGTCCTAGAGCTCCTAGAAGTGATGTGCTCAGGGTTACGTCGCTTCGTGGTCCCCGACCCCCGGTCCGTGGCCTGTTAGGAACTGGGCCTCAGAGCTGGGGGTGAGTGGTGGTCAAGTGAGCGAAGCTCGTCTGCAGTTTGTAGCTATTTCCCATTGTTCACATCACCACCTGAGCCCTGGCTCCTGTCCCCATATCCTCCCTATCCCCATCTTCCATGAAACCAGTCCCTGGTGCCAAAAAGTTTGAGGACTGCTGACGTAGCTGACGAGCAGAGCCAGAACTTGGATGTGAGTGAAACAAATTTCACCTTCCTCCCACCTCCTCCCTCTTTTTGATGTTTGCTCTATTTTTAAAATTTTTTACTTATTTATTTATTTTTAGAGACAGGGTCTCATTCTATCACTCAAGCTAGAGTGCTGCTATGAAATCATAGCTCCCTATAACTTCAGACTCCTGGGCTCAAGTGATCCTCCAGCCTTGGCCTCCTAAGTTGCTGGAATTACAGGCGCCAGCTACCACTCGTGGCCTCCTTTTTTTTTAAATTGGAAAGCATCCTATTTCTCAACTCACATATGAACTTATATGTTTAGAGATTTTCTTCTCTTTTTGTCCATCTTTCTGCATAGATTTTAAAAGGTTTCAAGATAATCACATTTTCCCCAATTAATTGGACAAAACTATTTGTAGTTCTGATAAGGAAAACTCTTACCATATTACTTTTTAATTCTCAGGTGAGGTACTGAACCTATGCTCCACACCAAAAAAAAAAAAAGCATATAAACTGGAAAACAGTTTTTATTTTTATCAGCTCTCCCTGAGAAAGATGGTCTGGTAACATTGTAATGACAGGGTGCAAAATCATGGTTTCTGAGCAAACTGTGAGTCAGGCCAAATAAATTCAAATCTTGTCAGTGGGATTTCATGGGGCCCTTCCAGGCAGTTTCTTTAGAGTAGCCCCACCCCCATCCTGGCTCCCCAGTGTCTGTGAGGCTGCTGGTTTTCACTGTGATCTGGGGGTTTTCAAGGTTCCCCTGGAGGTAAGAAGAAGGAGGTGTGTGTAGGGCAAGATAAAGCTCTGCGGGGCTCACTGTACTTATTGATGTTCAACTCCCCAGGTTGGGTTGTCATAAGCCTTTGATTAATTTCCAGAGTTCTGTTTGTCTGGACAATTTTGCCAATGCTGTCATTTTATGGAGGAGGGGGGTGCCATTCCCAGTAATATCCTGTAGTGCTTTTGAAAAACAAAACAAAAACAGACTTTAAAAAAGAGAATGGTGTTTGGAACCAGGAGGCACCTGCCCTTCTGCCTGCTGTGACTGAGACACCGTGTTCAGTTCCATATTCCATGTTTTCTATGGGTCGGTGGAAAACAGGAGCACTTCTAAAGAGGGCTAGGTATGTAGAAGGAATAGAAAATAAAACATGACAAAAGAAGAAGTTAAAGATATGTGTCTTGAAAAAGAGTCAAGATGACTGCCTTCATTTTTTTTATTTTTTATTTTTGAGACAGAATCTCACTCTGTCACTCTGTGTAGAGTGCTGTGACATCATGGTTTACAGCAACCTCAGACTCCCAGGCTCAAAGGATCTTTCTGCCTCAGCCTCCTGAGTAGCTGGGACTACAGGTGCCCACCACCACTTTTTAGTACAGACAGAGTCTCACTCTTGCTCAGGCTGGTCTTGAATTCCTGAGCTCAACTGATCGACCCACCTCAGCCTCCTACAGTGCTGGGACTACAGCCACCATGCCCAGCCTTAATTTTTTTTTAATTCAGTTTTCTGAAGGCCTACCATTAGAGAAGGGATTAAACTAATCTGTGTGGTTTCATAGGGTAGATCTAGTGATCTGTGAAGAAGATAAGATAAGAATTCCTACCATCTGGGGTGGTCCAGAAACAAATGGCCCTTGTCATGAAGCATTGAGCTCCTTGTCACTGTAACTGGGTGCAAGTCATGATGTCCTTTTGACAATGCAGTTGTAGGTCGGTAGGGAAGACTCATAAGTTCTTTTTCAGCATCAACATGGTATGTTTTGGGTTTTAAAAACTTTAATTAGCTGAGGTCTTATTTCTTAGACTGCCTATAAGAAGAGATATGGGAGGTTCTCTCTCTTGGTGCAACTCTGTTCATTGAAATTACATCTATTTTTCTTTTTCCCTTTAGCATTATTCTTTATGCTTTCATAATAATAGAATTTAGGTGTTATTAAGTTGAATAAACTGAAAAAATAATATGAACCAAAGGCTGGGCACTTTGGCTCACACCTGTAATCCCAGCACTCTGGGAGTCCAAGGTGGGAGAATGCCTTACACTCAGGAGTTCGAGACCAGCCTAAGCAAGAACAAGACCTCATCGCTACTAAAAATAGAAAAACTAGCCAGGTCTTGTGGGGGCAGGTACCTATAGTCCCAACTACTCTGGAGGCTTAGGCAAGAGGAACTCTTGAGCCCAGGAGTTTAAGTTTGCTGTGAACTATTATGCCACGGCACTTTACTCAGGGCAACAGAATGAGAAAAAAAAAAAAAAAAGTAGAAAAATAAGAAGTAAGATTATATAACAATAATAAAAATTATTTTTCTCTTGTTCTAATATTAATTAGCCATCTGGTATTTTTGTTAATCTCATTTTATTAAAAACATTTTCATCATATTCAGGAAATATATCATGAAACCTCATGTTCCTAAGGCTGGGAATTAGGGTTGAGGTAATGTATAGGAAGTATGAACACACCCTGACTAATTTCATTCAACATTGTGCATTCGTGGTGAATGGCACTAAGAACGTAGGCTGGCTATTTTATTTTTCTGACATTGAAATTTGACTCTTATTGGAATGAGATCAATTTTACCTTCCTCTAAATGACAAACAATAAGTTTGAACATATTTTGGCCTTGTGTGGTGGCTTACACCTGTCATCCTAGCACTCTGGGAGGCCGAAATGGGAGACGCCCTTGAACTCAGGAGTTTGAGACCAGCCTGAGCAAAAGCCAACACCCTGCCTCTACCAAAAAAAAAAAAAAAAAAAAAATTAAAACTAGCAGAGCATGGTGGTGCACATTTGTAATCCCAGCTACTCAGGAGACCAAGGCAGGAGGATTGTTGGAGCCCAAGAGACGGAGGTTGCTGTGAGCTACGGTAACAACACGGCACTCTAGCCTGGGCAACAGGGTGAAATTCTGTCTCGAAAAAAAAAATTGTTTTTGGAAGATACTTCAACAGGTATTTTCTTACTTAGGATGTTTAGTGCTATGAACAATAGTCACAATTTCCTTAGTTACTTTGACAAAGCACAAGCAAATTTAGCATCTCATCCTTCACTGAGGCTCTTCTTCCCTCCCTGGGTTCACAGGTTGCCACATGGACCTTTTCCAGGATCTGGCATTTTCAGATGTTGACGTGGCCAGAGTCCTCGTTCCAGACGCCTTTGTGTGTCGGATCATTTGCACCTATCATCCCTCCTGCCTCTTCTTTACCTTCTATACGAATGCGTGGAACGTAGAGTCTCAAAGGCGAGTACCGATGTGAGGCATTTACTGCTATTCTCTGGTCACTTTCATTTTATAGTTTGGGTTTTTAAAAAATTTTGTTCATTTCCCTCCAAACACCGGAACTGGCAATTTAAATAGGTACCTTTTTGCCAGGTGCAGATTAGTTAAGAGATTAGCAGACTTGGCTACCCGCCTTCTCTTAGTTATTAACATATTGACTGCCACCCTAGGGAAAAAAAAATGTTTTTTTCCTTCGGGCCATGGTGTTTAATTGGGTCAAGATATGTCAAGAGATGTGCAAATTATATATGCTTCACAAGGCCCCGGGATCAAAACTAGTGTAAGTTAAATACAATTTACATAGCAGTTAATGTGTTAAAACATACTATTGAATCAATGAAACAGTCGCCATGGGGGGGAGGGGGGGAATCTGATGCCTTTCTTATTGATGTTAATGTTTTATATTAGCTAGAAGTAAAAACAACTCACTGGCACGATATCCTTTAAATTTAGTGGCTCTAATTTCTCTGTTTCAGAAACTAGAGCCTTGTTTATCCTGTTTAAAGTTCTGGGCTGACCTTTTCACTTCAGATAACCCCCCCATTTCTGTTCCTACAGCATGTAGCTAAGACAAAGGCAAGTAGTTATCTAATTGGATCAGCCACACAAATCCTCAGAATTTGTTCTTTGATGCCTTTTGTTCTCCAGTTAGAAGGTGGAACTTTTGTCCAGTTAGAAGGTGAAATTTTTTTCCAGTTAGAAGGTAGAACCATTGTCCTTTCTTGAGATTATCCTGTGTTTATTAATTTTCTCCAAAGGGAGATAAGGCTCTATTTACATTTAATCTCTGCAATTTCCAACAGTCCTGTAGTCCGATTTACTTTAAAGATAATTTCTCAGAAGAATAGTTTGCAGAGTTGCTTTTTGATGTGGGGAGCTTTTGTATCTGCCTAATGCCTTTAATGCTGTTTTCTTTTTATCTCTTTGGCTTTTTTATACAAAGTAGAAATGTTTGTTTCCTTAAGACTTCTCAAAGCGGGACACCAAATTCTACTACTCAAGAAAACACCATATCTGGATATAGTCTTTTAACCTGCAAAAGAACTTTGCCTGGTAATGTGAATTAATAGTAATAGCACATAAAATGTGTCAGATTTCATGATTTCTAACAAGTGATGAAACAGTCCTCAGGGGGTCAAAAATTTGTGCAAATGTGATTTATTGCTTTTCCTATTTTATGTCTTTTTATGCCTATAATTGGCACAGAACCCTGCCATTCCAAAATTTACCCTGGAGTTGACTTTGGAGGGGAAGACTTGAATGTGACCTTTGTGGATGGAGCCAGTGTTTGCCAGGAGACTTGCACGAAGACGGTTCGCTGTCAGTTTTTCACTTATTCTCTACTCCCCAAAGACTGCAGGGGACAAAAGTAGGGGAATTTTTGTTTTCCAAAGGGTTGACCAGGTCATTTCATATACTTTCCCCCTCTGCGAAGGTTCACCCTTTATACTGTTGGTTTTGTCTAGGTGCAAATGTTCCTTAAAGTTATCTCTGGATGGTTCTCCAACAAGCATTACCTATGGGACACAAGCGAGATCTGGTTATTCCTTGAGATTGTGTAAAGCTGGGGACAGCTCTGGTGAGTGCTCCTCACATTTTCACAGACTTTCTGTGCAATTGTGATGACTAACTTGCTTGGTCTTATACAGTGGAATTATGTGTCTTGTTTACCTTGGGTGAAGGGCACTCTGATTCACTTCAGTTCTGACTCTTTGCTTCAACACTCACTCTTTAGTCTGCACAACAAAAACAAACACACGCATTGTTGGAGGAACGAACTCTGTGTGGGGAGAGTGGCCCTGGCAGGTGAGCCTGCAAGTGCAGCTGGCATCCCGGAGGCATCTGTGCGGAGGGTCCATCATTGGACACCAGTGGGTGCTAACTGCAGCCCATTGCTTTGATGGGTGAGTGTCTCTGATCCACGGTCTGATTTTGATTTCTTTTGAAGAATCTGTAATCAGTTTCTCCATCGTCATGTGACTTAATGAATGGTGAGTTATTCTCTTTTAATAATATGTATTTGAAGGTGGTAATGGTAGTCAAAATATTTTTTACAACTAGGGTCTGAATGCTGAACCACCTTGAGCCATCAGTGCCCCTGGGTGGATATCACTCCTGCCAAAAAAGAATCTAAAACAATGCCTAGATCCTCCCCTCTACCCAGCAATCCCTAATGTATCCTTCAAAGACTTACTGTTCAGGCCCATGGAAATTGTACTTACTGCTCTTTGATTCACAGATGTGCTAAGCTATAATAATAAAATGAAAATATGATCTTTTTTACTCCTTATATTTTAGTGTATGTAATCTGACATAATATTTCTGTTGTGTTGGCCAATAAGTACACACGGTAGCGTTTTTAAGTCTTAAAATATTTAGGTTTTGTAGCTGGACCAGGGCTTGAGTGACAGCTCTGCCTCTGGCACAGGGACAGCCCTGTTGCAGGTGGCCCCGCTAAGGACAGGCTGTTGGGCAGGAAGGAAAGGCATCAAGCTGGAAAATTCGCCCCATTTTTAGTAAATGCACCCAATTTGAGACCAAGAATTTTCATTCTTCAAGGCTCAGTATTGTGAGTTTGGAAGAGATACTAGAGAAACCCTGAGGTTTAGTTGAGAGGAAGTTCCTCTCTGCTTGACACCTCCACCATCCCCTCAGAACTTTGTGCAAGTTTGTCTTGCAAGACTCACCTGGCAAAATTTACCTGATTTTTTTTTAACACTTTATTTCTAAAGCAAAATAAGACTCTGATTTAGATCATAATTTTGGATTTACTTTGTATGTAATCATCTTTTAAAAAGTTGATTTAACTTTTCAAGCTGCCTACAATGTAGATTAATTTTAAACCACACTGAAGTCCCCGTAGTTTGTCCTATGAGAGGGGCTTATATATGACCAGCCTCCCCTTGACAGCTCTGAGCTGGGTGAGTGTATCTTCGTTCAGGTTAGGGGTCACAAGCTTGGTTTTCCTGTGGTGAATTGCCAGCATCTCCCCACCACAGTTGCTCTCAGAATGGGCCAGCGACACTCTTGCACTTTTACTCTCAGGAAACACGATATAATCACATAAATACGCTCTTTCAGTGTTTTAAACTAAATATTCAGAGATTCAGTGCTGCTCTGTTGATGATGACAAAATGCCAGGAGGAGGAATTAGAGAAAATATGTCACATGCCACCTTTCCTTCCCATTTTGAAGTAGGTATTTCTTTTTCTCTCCTAGGCTTCCCTTACCAGGTATTTGGCGCCTTTACAGCGGCATTTTAAATCTGTCAGAGATCACAGCAGAAACGCCTTTCGCACTAATAAAAGAAATTATTATTCACCCAAACTACAAAATCTCAGAAGGTGGTCATGATATTGCCTTACTAAAACTTCAGGCTCCTTTGAATTATACCGGTACGTAGTGTGTTTAAGGAGATGTGCCATGCTGCGTTGTGTTGGTTTGAATTGTCACGTCAGTTGAATCGTCTCCAGAGCACACATCTGGAGACATTGTCACTATCTCCTGGTTGGTGGCGGTGAAGAATCCTTGAGGGTTGCAAGAGGAGTGGAGATCACATAACTTGGCATAAAATGTCTTCTACTTAAGGGGCAAGAAATTTTAATTCATTATTTTAGGGAATGAAACAACTCCATAAGCATTACTGAAATGACAGGCATAGGAGATGTTTGTGCCACCTGGAAGCACTGGACTTTGAACAATAGGATTGTCCCTGTGTTGGCCTTGGGGATATGAGGAACATCTAAGGGCGAGTGGGACTCGATAGTAATTTCCAGGTGTAATTTGGGTAGGAAAAATACTGACACAGAGAAAAAGCTCTGGGAAAACAGGAGCAGACTGTGGAGGTGCCATGTCCTAGAGGAGCTGACCTCTGTCCACTAATGACGATGTGACCTTGGGCAAGTTACTTTACCTCTTTGCACCTCTAATTTTCTCATCTGCAAGGATGAAGATAATAATTTCCTCTTAGGCTAGTTATAGTAATGAATACACTGAAGCCCTTCAAAGAATGCCTGGAACAGTGCAGACACTTTGCTATAACTATCATAGGCAGCCTAAGATGAAGAAGACACAAGAACTTCCGAATGTTTTCATAGTAGATTTGAATTCTTCCTTTTTTTGATTTAATGAAGAAAATTTCAAGATCAAAATGTCATGTTACAGTGACTCTGATAGAGAAAGATGTTCTTAAATCATTGGCCTTAGCAGTTGAGCAGAAAGGATGCATTGGTAAAGTCTTTAGTTAACCAAAATCTAATTTAAAAATTGCCTTTCAGAATTCCAAAAGCCAATATGCCTACCTTCCCAAGGTGACATGCATACAATTTATACCAACTGCTGGGTGACTGGCTGGGGCTTCTCGAAGGAAAAAGGTACCGCATGACATTGTAATTGTTTTTCCTAGAGCGAGTCTTACATGTTAAAATATAGGAAGTGGCTCAGTGGAAGCAGCTTCTGTCTAAAATTAAATCCAAATTCATGATTGTTCCTGTCTGTTTTCAGGTATTTATTCATTGGTTCTTGAGAAGATATATTTTTTGCTTGGGCCTGAAAAAAAACGTATAAGGGAATCTCTTAAGTATCTTCCTTCATTATAAAGATCATTTTCTCGGCTTCCCATAAAGGACTGGACCCATGTAGGGCCCACGAGCCCTCTCGAGCCCACAGTCTTTAGTACTTACAGCGCCATCTGTATCCCCAGGCCACGTTCTCGTGACGCTCACCAAAGGAACAGAGGCAGGTGTACCATCTCTGTGTGTGGCCATTTCTTAACCGTTTTTTCCCCATGCACCCCTCCTGGAATCTGACAAGCTCCATGAACCACTTTTCTAATAATGCTTTTAAATTCCTAAATAAAATACATAGGGTTACAAAGGAAACCCATTAAACTGAATACAGTTATCAAAATACTTCTTAAAAGTGATGTATACTTTTAAAGATGTATATATACTTCTTTATTAACTTACTACATAGTAATTTGTTCTAAATACCTATCATAATTTTGAAATACTGGTGAGCATAAATGGTATTTTTAGTTACCTGCCATAACTGTAACGTGGTTTGTTGATGGTAAAGGCAGGCAGGTAACACTAACTGCGAGGTCGTCTGCCTCGTTATGGAAGAGAGTGTTAGGCCCTATCCAAGTTACAGGCCACGTGAATTCTTTCTACAAACCCTTGTGTTCATCATCCCTTCTTATTTGGGACTTGGAGTGTCTCAATTCCCCTTAAACTTTTCAGGAAACAAACCTTTCCAAATTTCTTCCTTGATAAAAGTATGTCCCTTGTGGGGTATGGTGGCTCACGCCTGTTATCCTAGCACTCTAGGAGGCCGAAGCAGGAGGAGCTCAGGGGTTCAAGACCAGCCAGAGCAAGAACCCCATTTCTACTAAAAATAGAAAAACTAGCCAGGCCTGTGGTGGTGCGTGCCTCTAGTCCTAGCTACTTGGGAGCTGAGGCAAGAGGACCTTTGGAGACCAGGATTTTGAGGTTGCTGTGAGCTATGATGCCATAACACTCTACCCAGGAGACAGAGTGAGACTCTGTCTCAAAAAACAAACAAACAAACAAAAACCAAAAGTGACGTCCTTGATAGACACTGGAGAGAATCCTATCCGTGTTGCTCTTTACCGCAGGAGACGGCTTGCCAGGCTCCCTCCATCTTTCCTGATTCAGTCCTTCATTCAGCTAATTCAAATGTGTACATTTTTTACTAGTAACTTGAGATAGGAGAAAATCAATAGTCAGTTTAACTAAGCAAAGAAAGCTCCCAGCATATGCCCAAGGGGAACCTAGGCACGAATGGAATGTAAATGACTCATAAAGAAATTGCTCCTCCTTCCATCAAGCTACTTCCGCGCAGCAATGACTCAGCAAGGCCCAGCCTGAAACTGCCTCTACCTAGATACAGCCAACGTGGTACCATGCCACTGGCCCGACCCTGTCACGCACCTCATCCTCCGCCTTCTTTCCCTGCCCCTTCCCCACACTCTATATAAGCAGCTGCTTGACGCAATAAAGTTGAGTTCCTGCTTAAAAAAAAAAAAAAGAAATGAAATCAGAAAGGAAGAGCAAAGAGAGGGAAGGAGGGAGGGGAGTGGGGCTTTGGTGTGTGCCAC
>CAUYPK010162728.1:0-36717 GCA_963574355.1 Loris lydekkerianus | reverse complement strand
TATAAGCCGCTGCTGTACCAATAAAATTTGAGGCTCGATCAGACTGTTGTCCTGCCTCCATTTCTCGCGCCCCTTGTCCGATCTCATTTCTCTAGGTGATCTCTTCGGCTCCCTGTTGTTGTCCCGCGGGTCGGGACAACTTGCCATTCGATCCTATAATTCCTTTACTAGGTTTATACCCAGAAGACCAAAAGTCATGATATAACAAAGACATCTGTACCAGAGTGTTTATTGCAGCCCAATTCATGATTGCTAAGTCATGGAAGAAGCCCAAGTGCCCATCGACCCACGAATGGACTAGCAAATTGTAGTACATGTATACCATGGAATATTATGCAGTTTTAAAGAAAGATGGAGACTTTACCTCTTTCATGTTTACATGGATGAAGCTGGAACATATTCTTCTTAGCAAAGAATTCAGGAATGGAAGAAAAAGTATCCAATGTACTCAGCCCTACTATGAAGCTAAATTATAGCTTTCACATGAAGGCTATAACCCAACTATGGCACAAGACTATGGGGAAAGGGCCAAGGAAGGGTAAGGGAGGGGGGAGGTTTTGATGGAGGGAGGGTAATGGGTGGGGCCACATCTATGGTGAATCTTAGAATGGGTACAGGCGATTGTACTAATGTACACAGCTATGATTTAACAATTTAAAAAAAAAAGACAAAAAAGAAAAGACTGAATTTCATACAGGCCAACGGACCGAATCAATGCAAATTTCAGGAATTCTTTAAAAGTATTGTGGTGCTGACTATGGTAACAGAAGATGGCTAAGTTTTGGCCAAATGTTAAAAAAATTATGATTTACAACACATTCTTAAGTCATTTATGGCATCAAAAACCAAATTTGGGCCAGAACTTCTCCATGAAAACTGGTTTATAAATTCAGTATTTTTAGTGGATTTAATTGCTAATTTAAATGAATTAAATGTGTTTTCAAGATAAAAACCAATTAATCAATATAATGTTTCAAATCTTAACAGCATTCCAAATGAAACTGAAATTATGGCAAGTTTTAAAAATTAAGGCAAACAATTTTTTGCATTTCAACACATTAGCTACACACAGTTCTGTGGAACAAAGTATATACAACTTTGCTTTTCAAGTTGATACAAGAATTTCAAAACAGATGTCAATATTTCCAACAAAAAAAATTAATATTTTGGTACATTTTCAACTCCATTTTTAGTTGACATGTTACCTGCCAATTTTCAAATGGAAATGTAGAGCTTCAACCTGACATTCAACTTGAAGAAAAATTTGATCACGTGTCTTTATTGGAATTTCATAGGTCCTATCTTCCCAGAGACAAATAGTTCCCACTGCGCAATCACATCTTATTCATGTTATCTTTTTTTTTTGCAGCACTTAACATTTGTGAGCAACTATTTTCAAGGATGAAGCACATTACGAGTCAAGTTAGATCCCAAATACCTCATAAGCACCTCCAAAACTTACTGAAAATTCCATTGTATTTTCAAATACAATGTCAAATATTCCACTAGTTTTGTTGTCCACTTTTACTTTTAAAAAAGATAAAGATAAAAAAGTGGAGATGTTTTATTGCTTAGTTAACATACATTTTCTATATTAGTGACCACAAACTTGGGATGTGCTTGATGATTTTAAAAGACATTCTGAACTGGCCACTGTATAATTAGGAATATTATGTGATGGCTGATATCACCAAAATTATGCATGGACCTTTTCTATTTGTGTGTGTTCGTGTGTTTGCTTATTAGCTTTCTTTAGCATTTGGGTATTTAAAGTGTGGCCCAAGATAACTTTTTTTTTCACAGTGAGAGAGGACAGGAAAAGGACTTAAATTTTCTCTAATAAAAATGACCAAATAATGAGAACATTTTAAACAACAATATCCAATCGAAATCAGATATAGAATTTTCTTCCAACTCCAAAAGCCCATCACTTGAATTTCAAAGGCAGCTATAACATTTGGAAAATGCCTACACCTATACAACCCAAGAATACGAATGGAATTTGAAATAACAATGCTAGATGAAGGGCAATCAATTACCATGTTGATAAACATGGGAAAATGAAAAAAAAAATTAGGGTATTTGTTTAAATAATTTATATAGGGAATTGCTTATACTCAGCCTAATATTTAAAAGTCATGGTAAGTGATGATTTTTCTGGATAAGGTATGTGTTTTAGGACAATTTTATTAGCAGAAGAATTTCATTAATATACTTTTTTATGCTACTGCCAAATCTTTTTAATGTTCATTAATATGTGACATTAACTCCCTATTTTATCATACCCAGAATATTACTTAACAATAAAAAGTAAAATACAATTGGCATCAGAGCAGATGAATAACTCATTGTATTTCTCGGTAGTTTTCTTTATTTTCTGCTTGAACAATCTGTCCAGATTTTTCAGCAGGGTGTTGAATTCCCTGATATTATGATGCAGCTGTTTATCTCTTTACTTAGATCTAGTAGTGTTTGCTGTATGAATCTTGGCGCTCCTGTGTTAGGTGAAGGAATATTTAAGATTGCTTTGTTTTCTTGTTGAATTTCTCCCTTCACTATTATATAATGGGCATACTTTTTTTGTAACTTTTGTTGAAATGATGCCAATTTTATCTACTAGGGTAATGGCTACATGCTTTCTTTTGGTTTTCATACACGTGGGATATTTTATTTTCCATCCCTTCACCTTGAGTCTGTAAGGGTCCTTGGGGTTACATGGGTTTCCTGTGAATAGAAAATACTTGATTTGTACTCTCGTATCCATTCATTCAGCCTGTGTTTCTTGAGTGTGGCGTTCAAACTGTTCATATTGATTGATATAATTGACATGTGGGGTAGTATTTTGTTCATCCTTTGGGGCATACTTTATTGCTTTGTTTTATCTCATGTGCTATTGTTTTAATGACTTTTATGCCTTATTTCTTTGGTGGTTTTACACTGGTGGATGTCTATTGTGCTGTTCTGTTTACAAAGTAGTTTTGAGTATTTTCTGCAGGGCCACTCTGGTCTTGCCAAGTTCTTTCAGTGTTTGCTTGTCTGGAAAAGCCTTTATTTCTCCCTTTTATGTGAAACGTAGTTTTTCAAGATCCAAAATTGTAGGCAGGTAGTTGTACTGTGAAAGAAGACTGAAGATGAGGCACCAGTCCCTTCTGGCTTGTAAGGTGTAAGTGGAGTGGTCTCTTTGTAAGTTATTTAATATCATGGCTCACAGGAGATCCTCCTTCATGTTGATTTTGGCCACTTTGATGACTATGTGTCTTAGTGATTACTTCTTTGCAATGAATCTCCGGGGTGTTTGCCAAGCTTCTTGACTTGGATGTGTAAATCTCTAGCAAGAATGAAAGTTTTCCTCAATTATACTCTCAAATACATTTCACCCTTTGTATATATATTTTTTCACCCACCGGAATGCCTAGGATTCTTACAATTTGCCCTTTTACATAATCCCATACTTCTTATAAGTTTTGATCATTCTTCTTAATTCTCTGTTCTTCACTTTTAACTGTCTAATTTAATTGAAAAGACTGGTCTTCAAGCTCTGAGATTCTTTCTTCTGCCTGGTCTAGTCTATCCTTAAAACTTTCCACTGTGCTTTGTGTTTCTCTTAATGTATTTTTCATTTCCAGAGGTTCTGTTTTTTTTTTTTTATGTCTATCTCTTTAATGAATTTTTCATTCATTTCCTGAATTATTTTCTGATTTTGTGAGTTGGTTTCTATTTTCTCTTGGATTTAATTGAACTTCCACACAACCTATATTTAGAATTCTTTATCTGTTATTTTAATATTTTAATTTTGCTTGGAATCCACTGTTTGATACCTGCTGTTCACATTTGGAAGTGTTCTTTCATTCTGACTTTTTTACTTCAAGAATTGTTTTGCTGATCCCTTTTCATATGGGACAGCTGTCATTTATTATTTTTTGATTTTCTTTTGTTTAAAGGGGCATCTTTTTCTTCTCTTTTTCATTTATAAAATTGTGTATGTAGAATATGTTTGGAAAGAAATTTTCACTTTGCTTGTGGGTGCTTTGATGGAGGGCTAGGCACTGAATAGATGCCTTGGTTATAGATATCCTTAGTTGTTTATAGGCTGTTGCAATGGTGAGCTATGTTTTGGGGCTGTCTTCTTATGTCTCTTTGATAAGAGATTATGGTGATGTTTGAGATTCTTTCTCTTTACCTAGCCCTGATTCCTTGACATCTCTAGTATAATCTCTGAGACAGAAGGTGGTTCCTGTGGGTAGGAATCTACCACACCCTGTATGATTGAGTCAGTAAATACTGTAAAGGTTTCTGCAAATTTGACGTCACTGTCAGTATGACAGGAGGAAAAATTTCAAGTTTTGTTTTGAGGACCTATAATTGGCTCTAGAACCTCAGAGCTAACACTCAAATTCCTAGGTGAAAGTAAGGCTCTGGAACTTACAGATGAGTCCTCACTTTTCACCTCTGCAAGGGCTTCTGTGGTAGTGAGGCTTGGTGGGGCTGGGTTGGGTGAACACGCCCTCAGGTTCTATAGAAACTGGTAATGAAGCTGTTATTAGGAAACCTTTTCTGGAAAAGGCTGCCAGGGAGGAGCTGAGGTGAACCTACCCAGTCAGAAAATCTGCTTTGGCAGCAAGGGCTAGCTGACACCCACAATCTGTTGTTAGGAGTGGATTTCACTCTTTTTCTCTTTCCCTGATCAGTGTTCTCCCTTTGGCAACTGTTGGCAGGCAGAGGCTCTAACTAGCTGAGCTCCCTAATGATGGTGATGTGGGCTGGAAACTTCCATATCCAAGATCCCACACTGGGCCTGGAATGCAGCTTTCCTGTGGGGGAGGCATGTTCCATGAATGTGCTGTGGCTTGCACCCATACTGCAATCTCATTTTGGATCTTCCCATGTGGGGTCTTTTACCTTCTGAGATTAGTTACTAAATATCTCCTCTGTACCTTTGAGCTACTTGATTAAGTCACGGGGGTATGGGATCTTGTTTGTGTGTCCATCCCTGTGTATCCAAAGATCAATCCCTGGAGAAGCATGCTAGCTTTGAGTTGCCTATTGGGTGCTCAAGCAGTTGTCCTTCTGTTTCAGAGAGTTAACCTGCTATGACGGAGCAGCTTCTGTTTTTACAATAGCTTCTAGAAACCTTCTGTTTCAGAGCGTTAACCTACTATGATGGAGCAGCTGGGAAAAGAGCACCAGGGAAAGTTTGTGGGCAGTGAGTCCACTGTCCAAACACCCCTTAGTCCACTGCAGGTCTTTAAGAAACAAAGTTTGAGCCCCATCTCTGTGGACACTCCAACATATGGGAACCAACTGTTCCTGAGAGCCCCAACTCAAGTGTTTCCCTCAGCAGCCACAGGCAGGGGAAGGAAACAAGAGAAAAAGATTCTGAATAGAATAAAGCTAGGAATCTGGTTATCACTGTTTCTCTCTTCAAAGGCTGCCAACATGGAATATACAGATTCTGGTATCACACTGATCCCTTGGGACTGACGGGCTGTTTGGCTCCCACAGTATTAACCAGAGATGAGAAACATTTGTTTGGGAATGGGCAAGATGGAAAATGGAGAGGTTTTAGCCCCCTAGAGAGGACAAAGGTACGCAGTGTGTGGAGAAGCAATATTGTTCCTCCTGTCTCAGTTCAGGTCTGTGGTGAAATGACCCCAAGAGAGTTGTAAGCCTGGTGCTTTCTCCTCAAGAAGTTCCCAGTTCACTGTCTGTAGCAACTTTGGAGGCATGAGGGTAGAAAAGTTCTTCAGCAGCTAAGTAGCCTGTTGACTGCCAGAGATGTGTGGGTGAGAGAAATCAACTCCACTTACTCTTTTTGCTGTCCTCCAAGCCTCTTGGTGGTTGTCTTCATGGTGATATCTTATTTTTTTTCTTATTATGCTCTACAGCTTCATCTCATGGAATCTCTTGTAAGTTATGGCTCTTTTATCCAATTGAATTTTATCCAATCTATAATTGCTTGATTTTTTTTTTCTTTTCATCTAAAAATTTTTATTGTTTTTGAGATGATCTGGCAGCTGGTGTCTCTGGTCAGTTGTCTTCCCAAACTCTCCTCTGGCTAGGTATCAACTCCCTATTTTAAAATACATATTATTCATAATATCTTAAATAATAAATTCCTGTTCCCTTTATGTAGCTTAAATTTTCTTTTCTATTTAAGGGTTTACTTTTCCTAGATAACTAGATATTACTTATCTTACTTATCTATCTAAAACTGGAATATCATAATGAGCTTTTCTTTTAAATGGTAAAAACATTCATCTATAAATACTATAAGATACATAGATTATGGTTTCACCAAGTATCTTTATAGTAAAATAGAAATTAATAGGTTTTTTTTTTTTTTTTTTTTTAGACAGAGTCTCATTCTGTCACCCTCGGTCTTGATATAGGGCCATGGTGTTACAGCTCACAGCAACCTCCGGCTCTTGGGCTTAGGCAATTCTCTTGCCTCAGCCTCCTGAGTAGCTGGGACTACAGGCACCTGTCACAATGCCTGGTTATTTTTGTGTTGCAGTTTTGCAGGGACCTGGTTCAAACTTGCCACTCTAGGTATATGGGGCCAGTGCCCTACTCACAGAGCCACCAGCAGAACTAGTGATTAAACACAAAATAAATTAACTAAGGTGTAGGTAATGATGATTCACTTTATAATTGTATTTTTTATTAGAATCCTTTAAATGGTTAATTTTATTCCTTACATGTAAGCCCTTCTTTATGGTGAAGCTTTATATAAAGCTACATGTAAGCTTTATACATTTTTTATACTCCGAAAGCTACAAAGCCATGTTGATGTAAACATGATATAAGTTTTACTTTATATAATTCAGTGTAGGCTTGAGAAATAATTATGTAATGCAATAAAATAAATCCCATATAAATTTAAAAATTGCCTAATCAATTCTTCAGGTAGCACTACTCACCTCTTTCCCCACTAAACTTCCTCCCTCTGGCAGTCTCTATACAATTTGGGTCCAAATTCCAACAATAATAGAAACTATATCAGTGTTGTTTGTATGAAAACTTCTGTTATCTAGATCTTTTTTATAGTCAGTGTTGATGTTTGATACAGAGATTCCTTGGTTTGGTATGCCCTTGTGAACATTGCCTTGATCAGAATTTCTTCTTTCTGATTTGCACTCCTATGTTGATCCCATAGACAGATAAGACCCCTTACTCTAGACTTGTGCCTTTAAATTTAATATTTATTTCCTGGTTGCTTCTTGAATTTTTTTTTTTTTCATTTGTTGTTGGTATTGAATCAAAACTGCCAATCACATAGGTTTTTCTTTCTACTTGTCCAGTTTTAATGGTGATTTCAACTTAAAATAACTTCACAATTTATTTATGTACCTAAAGTATATCTTTTACAAATTGTTCTTTTTTTTTTTTTTTTCCTTATTTATTTATTTATTTATTTATTTATTTATTTATTTATTTTTTTGAGAGAGAATGTCACTCTGTTGCCCTGGGTTGGGCGCATCCCGGCTCACAGCAACCTCAAACTCATGGGCTAAAGCAATCCTTTTGTCTCAGTCTCCTGAGTAGCTGTGACTACAGCCTCCGGCCATAACACCTGGCTATTTTTATATATTTAGCAGAGATAGGATATTGCTTTGCTCTGGCTGATAAGAAACTTCTGAGCTCAGGTGATCCACCCCTCTCAGTCTCCCAGAGTGCAAGATTACAGGTGTGAGCTACTGCACCTGGCCACAAATTTTTTTATCAAAAAAAAAAAAAAAAAAATCCTGATTTCTTTTTTCTACCGTCATGGTACTACTGTAATTACTCATTACTTAAACCTAAACAGCAATTTTCCCTCTTTTTTTGTATTAAACTTACCTCCAAATTCAGCACATTGAATATTATATCACAACTCATATCTGTAATTTGACACTCCCTTTTCCTCTGCCGTGGGACGGAGACTTTGTTTTCTACTATGAACAGTGCTAAGGCAGAGTAGGAATGCTGACTGTAAACTGTCCATGTAGCCTATTAATAACCATATATTAAAACTCTCATTCTTCCCTAGGTTGGTCTCTATGCAATCTGTTTGTTCATTTATTCAGTAAGGGGTGTGCATGTGTATGTGTGTGTGTGCATGTGTGTGCATGCAGACACACCAGCTGCACGACAGAAACTCTTCCAGGCACCAGTAACACAAGGATAAAAAAAAATAAGAAAATCTCATCCTTTGTGAAGTGCACAGCACAGGAAAACATAAGCAGTTAAATGAATCACATTAAAATGAAATAGACCAAGAGATAATGCGACTATTTTTTATTATAATAGAGTGGTCCAAGACTCCTTTGGAAAGGTGGCTTTGAACAGAGACCAGTGATAATAAAATGAGAACTGTTGATATCTATAAAATGTTTCTACATGAAGGAAGACCAACTTTACGGATCCAACACTAAGGCAAACTTAATGCTAGATAAAACATGTATGACATATATCACAAAGAGAGAAGAGCAATAGAACTGAGTGAGCAATAGGGAAAATAGTGAGACTTAGAAATTACTGTTTAAAAACTTTACATGATGTGACTTGCACTTCTTATATCAATTGGGAAAGCCCAGGATACCAACAATTCAAAACCAAGTAAAGCAAAACAAAACAAAACCACCCTGAAAATGTCAATAGTGTAAAGCAGTAACTTATTTCTCAGTCACATTACATGCCTATTGCGGGTTAGCACAGGTGAAATTCATTATTATTCTTTTGGAGCTCAAGATGCCAAGGCTTTATCTCAACATTACTTTTCATCATCACAGAAACTGGAGAAAAGAAAAAGAAAATGGTAATTCCTACACCAACTGATAAAGTGTTTTTTGGCCTCTTTCTTGTTTCTACAGTTATGAGTGAAAGAATGAACGCAATGTAAGTGGGTAGGAATAATCTTATGGTTATGTGTTCAGAAGTTAAACAAATCATTATAGTTTATCACACATTTATGCTAACCTCACAAAGTCCTCATGTAATTTCTGGATGGGAAGGGTATAAAGAAACTCAAAGCAAAGGTGGAAGGAAAAATTTTGAATTTCATCTACCAGAAAAGAGTGTACGATATTACAAGAATTGTATCTTACACCAATAGATCAATAAATAAACTTTCAGTAATGTGACTTATAGTTCATCTTTGTCAGTAACTTATTTGTTTTGTATTCAATTTTTTGGCAAAGTTGCATTTATATCAGCAACTCTGTGATTTCTATATATCTGGAAGAAATGTTTCTCAGAAAACTATTAGTTTTTATATAGAAGCTCACAGATTTTATTTTGAAAGAGGATGTGTTTTGTCTTTCTGGTTTGTCATAGAATTTCATTAAACTACTTTTATTGTTGTTTATTTTGGCTTCTTCATAATCCCTTTGAGTGTTGATAAGTTTTATCTGTGAATGTTCTTGAAAGAGCAGATAGTGCTTCATGAGAGAATGGGGCTGGGTTTGCTAATCATGAGGAAAGGGATGGATTTAGACATTTCATTTTCTTCTCTGATGCATTTTATGTTAATAGAATGAAATGATTTCATAAAGCTGAGTTTGGGTTCTATTTGTATACTCACACCTGTCATAATTAGCTACATTCGTAACTTTTGTAATATTCAGAAAAATTCTACCTGCACTTAATTCTACTATTATTAAAAAAATATTATTTTTCATTGAAAGTGGATACATAGTATGTATCACAGTTTATGCTTTGAAAAATATTTTCATGCACAAAGGATGATCACCTCCTTTAGATTTTAAAATGAGCTAGGTCCTAAATATGGTTATTTCTTAATATATTTTCTTCATTTTTATCAAGCTTATCAGTATAAATGAAATATAAACTGAATGTTTAAATGAGATTTGGAATTGTGGTAACTGAAACCAGCATATTTTTTTATATTCAAAGAAGTGTAGCTATAAAACACAGGTATACGTTGGCACAGGAAAATCAACTACTCTTACTGTGTTTGTCTGTATGTATTATATATACAGTAGAACCGGCCACCTCCTTACGTTGCCCTAATTTTCACAGACTGGACATGTACCACATGTACATATCAGCACAGTAGGCCTAGTTCCTTATGCTGACCACCTCCATATGTTGACCAGTTTGTTATAGTCCCCTGAGTGATCAATTTACAGAGAGGTTCTACTGTATTTATTCACACTTAGACATACTATGGGGTCTGATGAACTAGAGATTTGTGCATGTATAAAATAATATATACACATATATAGTAGAAGTGAAAGAAAAAAGCAAACAGCCGTCATTTTGTTCTAAAATACTTGACTATGTGAACATCCTATTCTTTTGGAAAACTGAATATTATTGCTGAAACTGCTAAGAAATGGTGAATGTTAACAATGGCAAAGAAATAGAAAATGAAATATGAAGAATATTTTGCTTTGATTTCCCAGAAATAAAAGTATAGAGTGGGATTTGAGGTTATCCAGATGTATGATTCCTTAATGGACAAAAATAAACATTTTCATTCTTATAAAATACCAGAAAAGGTATAAAATGTTATTTGATAATTTTCAGTTATGGTTGTTATTAAATTAAATGTATCATTAGAGTTAATATCATAAATAATAATGGATGATTTCTATGAGCTTATATAATTCTTAAAATTACTGGAGGAGTAAGTACAGTTATAAATGAGGTAAATATAATAAATTGTCTTGTTTGGATTATAAAGGGTTTTCCCAATGAATGAGAAGAGAGTCACTAAAGTATCATTTTTGGTATTTGTCCCAAATAATCAAGGATTCACCTTAAGTATTAGTATCTACAAGTAATGGTAAAGCTGTAGGGAAAATTGTACAATTTAAAAGAATTTAATTTACATTTTACCCAGTGCTCATTGTTGTGAGTGTAACAGATAAGGCTAAGAGCCAATCCTATTTTCATGGAATATACAAGTATAATGGGAATGTAATAAATCAACAAATGCAAAGATCAAACAAAACCTCAAC
Organism: Loris lydekkerianus; assembly: GCA_963574355.1. Lineage (NCBI taxonomy): Eukaryota > Metazoa > Chordata > Mammalia > Primates > Lorisidae > Loris > Loris lydekkerianus. The sequence goes on along the minus strand of CAUYPK010162728.1, from coordinate 25,753 downwards.
TATGAAATTTAAAAAAATTCCCAATTTTATGTCTTGCCTTTAATGTTGTTCTTGGCATATAGCAACATTACTCTGCTTAAAAAAATTCATACCTCACTTAACAGTGGGGATAAATTCTGAGAAATGTCTCATTTAGCAATTTCATCCCTGTGCAAACATCATAAAGTGTACTTGCACAAACCCAGGGGGTGCAGCCTATGACAGTCATAGGATGCATGCTGTAGCCTGTTGCCCTTGGGCTACAAACATGCACAACATGTCACTGTACTGAATACTGCGGACAATTGCAACACAATGGTAAGTTTTTGTGTATCTAAACACAGAAAAGTCACAGTAAAAATAAGGCATAAAAAAAAAATGGAGCACCTGTTTATGGAACACTTACCATGAATAAAGCTTGCTAAGCTTGTAAGAATGAAAGAAGCTCTGAGTCAGAAATTAGGGAGTGAATATGAAGAACAAAGACATTACTGCACAGTAATATGGACTTCACAAACTCTGTAGATTTAGACTACACTAAATGTACAAATGTTTTATTTTTTTCAGAAATAAATTAACATTAGCTTACTGTAACTTTTTTACCTTATAAATTTTTGCTAATTTTTAAGTAGGAGCACCCCAAACCCCCTCCTCATTTTTTAACTTTTTTGACACTTTGTGAATAAGACTTAGCTTAAAACACAAACATAAGTACAACTGCCCAAATACGTTTTTTATCTTTATATCCTTATTCTATAAGCTTTTTCCTTATTTTTAATTTTTATTTTTCTTTTTAAAGTCTTCTCTTAAAAACTAAGACACAAGGACACATGTAAACCTAGGTTTATACAGCCTTAGGATCATTAATATCACTGAATTCCACTTCCACTTTTTGGGCCACCAAATTTTTTTTTTTTTTTTAATTTTTCTTTTTTAATTGTTGGGGATCGATTTACGGTACATAAAAACAGGTTACAATGATTGCATTTGTTAGGTAAAGTCCCTTTTATAATTGTGTCTTGCCCACAAAAGTTGTGTCATACACCAAGACCCCCACCCCCCCTTCCCTCTCTCTGCTCTTCCTTTCACCTACCCCCTCCCTCCTTTGCTCTCTCTCTACTTTCCCCTTCCCTCACTCCCCACCGTGTACTAGGTCATTGTCCTCATATCAAAATTGACTACATAGGATTCATGCTTCTCCATTCTTGCAATGCTTTATTAAGAATAATGTGTTCTACTTCCATCCAGGTTAATACAAAGGCTGTAAAGTCTCCATCTTTTTTCAACGGCTGAATAGTATTCCATGGTATACATGTGCCACAGTTTGTTAATCCATTCCTGGGTTGGTGGGTATTTAGGTTGTTTCCACATTTTGGCAATTGTAACTTGAGCTTCAGTAAACAGTCTAGTGCAAGTGCCCAGTAATGGGATTGCAGGATCAGATGGGTGGTCTAGTTTGAGTTCTTTGAGGGTTCTCCATATTTCCTTCCAAAAAGATTGTACTAGTTTGCAATCCCACAAGCAGTGTAAAAGTGTTCCTTTCTCTCTACATCCATGCCAGCATCTGCAGTTTTGAGATTTTGTGATGTGGGCCATTCTCACTAGAGTTAGATGATATCTCAGGTGCATTATTTGCATTTCTCTCATAATTATGGATGATGAGCATTTTTTTGTTATGTTTGTTAGCCTTTCCTCTGTCTTCTTTAGAGAAGGTTCTATTCATCTCTCTTGCCTATTGATATATAGAATTGTTAGCTGTTTTTCATGTGGATTAATTTGAGTTCTCTATAGATCCTAGTCGTCAAACTTTTGTCTGATTCAAAATGTACAAATATCCTTTCCCATTGTGTAGGTTGTCTATTTGCTTTGGTTGTCTCCTTAGTTACACTAAAGCTTTTCAGTTTAATTCTGTCCCATTTGTTTATTTTTGTTGTTGCAATTGCCATGGAAGTCTTCTTCATAAAGTCTTTCTCCAAGCTGATATCTTCCAGTGTTTTTCTTATGCTTTCTTGGAGGATTTTTACCATTTCCTGCCTTAAATTTAGGTCTTTAATCCATTTTGAATCAATTTTTGTGAGTGGAGAAAGGTGAGGGTCTAGTTTTAGTGTTTTGCATGTGCATATCCAGTTCTCCCAGCACCATTTGTTGAATAGGGATTCTTTCCCCCAGTATATGTTCTTGTTTGGTTTGTCAAAGATCAGGTGGCTGTGATATGTTAGTTTCATTTCCTAGTTTTCTATTCGATTCCAAATGTCTGTGTCTCCATTTTTGTACCAGTACCATTCTGTTTTGCCCACTATAGCCTTGTAGTACAGACTAAAATCTGGTATGCTCATGCCCTGGCTTTGTTTTTATTACTAAGAACTGCCTTAGCTATATGGTTTTTTTTTCTGGTTCCACACAAAATGAAGAATTATTTTTTCCAAGTCTTGAAAGTATGATGTTGTTATTTTAATAGGGATGGCATTCAATCAATAGATTGCTTTTGGAAGTACAAACATTTTAAGTGTTTGTTCTTCCCAGCCACGAGCATGGTATGTTCTTCCATCTGTTAATATACTCTATTATTTCCTTTCTTAGGGTTTCATAATTTGCTTTATAGAGGTCCTTCACGTCTTTTGTTAGGTATATTCCTGGGTATATCATTTTGTTTAAAGCAATGGTGAAGGTAGTTATGTCCTTAATTAGCCTCTCATCTTGGCTGTTATTGGTGTATACAAAGGGTACTGACTTGTAGACATTGATTTTATATCCTGAGACATTATTGTATTTTTTGATGACTTCCAGAAGTCTTCCGGTTGAGTCTTTGGGGTTCTCTAAGTATAAGAGCACATTGTCAGCAAAGAGGGAGAGTTTGACCTGCTCTGCTCTTATTTGGATGCCCTTTATTTCCTTCTCTTGCCTGATTGTATTGACTAGAACTTCCAGCACTATGTTGAATAGTAGTGGCAGTAGAGGACAATTTGTCCAGTTCCAGTTCTAAGTGGAAAAGCTTTCAGTTTTACTCCATTTAGTAAAATATTATCTGTGAGTTTGTCATAGATAGCTTTGATCAATTTAAGAAATGTGCCACCCATGCCTATACTCTTCAGTGTGCTAATTAGAAAAGGACGCTGGATTTTGTGCATCTATTGAGAGGATCATATGGTCTTTGTTTTTGCTTCATTTGATATGGTGAATAACATTTAAGGACTTGCATATGCACCCCCAGGATGAATCCTACTTGATCATGATTTATGATTTTTTTTTGATGTTAAGCTGTAATCTATTGGCTAGGATTTTGTTGAGGATTTTTGTATCTATATTCATTAGTGAAATTGGTTTGAAGTTCTCCTTTTTAGTTGGGTCTTTTCCTAGTTTTGGGATCAGGGTAATGTTTGTTTTGCTTCATGGAATGTGTTGGGAAAGATTCCTTCCTCCTCAATTTTTTGAAATAATTTCTGCAGTATGGGAATAAGCTCTTCTTTGAAGGTTTGATAGAATTCTGGTATGAAGCCATCCAGACCAGGGCATTTTTTTTTTTTTTTTTTTTTTTTTTTCATCAGGAGATTTTTTTATTATTTCTTTGATCTCAGTGCTTGAAATTGGTCTGTTCACGGGATCTATTTCTTCCTGGCTAGATCTAGGGAGAGGGTGTCATTCCAAATATTCATTCATTTCCTTTATATTGTCAAATTTCTGGACATAGAGTTTCTTGTCGTATTCAGAGATAATATCTTGTATCTCTGTGGCATCAGTTGTTATTTCCCCTTTATCATTTCTGATTGAGGTTACTAGAGATTTTGCTTTTCTAGTTCTAGTTAGTCTGGCCAAAGGTTTATTTTATTTAATTTATTTATTTTTTCTAAAAAACAACTCCTTGTTTCATTAATTTTCTGAATAATTCTTTTGTTTTCAATTTCATTAATCTTTGATTTAATTTTGGGTATTTCTTTTCTTCTGATGCATTTAGGCGCAGATTATCTTCTTTTTCCAATTCCATAAAATGGATTGTAAATTTGTTGATGCACTTTCTTTCTGTTTTTTGGATGTAGGTATCTAAAGTGATAAATTTTCCTCTCAGGACTGCTTTTGCTGTATCCCACAGGTTTTGGTACCTTGTGTATTCATTGTCGTTATGCTCAAGAAAGTTAATGATTTCCTCTTTTATTTCTTCTTGCACCCAACTGTCATTCAGCCTAAGGTTGTTTAATTTCCATCCCTTTGTGTGGGGTTGAACATTTTCATTAGAGTCAAGTGCCACCTATAATGCCTTGTGGTCTGAGAAGTTACATGGTAAAATGTCAATTCTTTTGGTTCTGTTGAGATTTGTTTTATGTCATTTCTAAAATTTCTTTATAGGTGGAATCCTCTGGAGTAGCTACCTCATGGTCCCTTGGGGGGGTTGCTCTGGACTGGTTTTTCATGTTGCCAGGTTTCTGCTAATTCTTCCTCGTGAATGTTTTCTTTTATCTGTTTCCTTGCCCCAATTTTCCTTTCACATCCTATTGCTCTTTAAGTTACCGCTCTTCTAGCCTAAGGTTTTGATGAGTCCTTTTGGTATAGGACTAAAAGGACGTGAGATTGAAAAGCAAGAAGGGGGAAAAAAAAAAAAAGATTTAAAAAGAAGTAAAAAGGGAAAGGAGAGGGGATAAGCAAAAGGGAATATTTACAAAAGGAAGAGAGGCACAGAAAGAGAGAGATAGGAGTACTAAAGGTGTTCAATAGGGTACTTTGACCCACACCTTAGAAACTCCCAATTCCAGGAATGCTGGGTTGAGTGGTTCACTTGAGGTCAGCAGCTCTTTACCCGTCTGAGTAGATACAGTACCCCACCTCCACCAAATAGAGAGGAAAAGGAAAAATACTATTGATCAAACAGAACCAAACAAACAGAAAATCTTACAGGAAAAAATTGGAGGAAAAACCAAATAACATGTGCAGAAACACTAGCAAAAATGAAGTTCTCATTATTAAAGAAGGCAACAATGGAAAATTATATTTAAACTAGAAAAATGAAGGAAAAAAAGATAAAGAAAGAAAAATATAGGGGAAAAATGTTGAAAAAAAACCCCCCAAAACAAAAAACAAACCCCAAAGCAGTATATATAGCTTGCTAATATTGGCTGGGCAACAAGTTATCTTCTAGGGTATGAAATTCTAGTCACAATGCTTATACAGCTATATGAGACAGAGATTGGAGACCTCTTTGCTCTCAAATCTTGCAGGGTTGAGATCCTAAATTTCTTCTCAGCCCACTTAAAAGACACTTTAAACTGTTAACCTTGGCTAAGCAGTAGCTTTCCCAGGAAAGCACTTGTCCCTGGGATCTCTCCTAAAGCGGCTGACTACTTATCCAGTGTGCCAAAACTATCCTCACTCTATGCTTCTGAGGGCCGAGGTTGCAAGGCAGCCCTCCTACTGCCAAACACTAAAAGCTCCACTCTTCCCCAGAGTCTCAGTCCTGGCCTTTGGCACTGCTCACGGTCACTAGATCACACACCCAAGTTCCCCCAGCTCACTCTGCAATCCTGAGGGTGGAGACTTCAGGGGCAGTTCTCCCACAATGGCTGCACATGTGGCCCAGAGATAACAATGCCATTTTAGAATACTTACTAAAAAACCTGCCTTAGGCTGACTTACAGTTAACATGTAGGCATGTGTGTGTATGTGTGTGTGTTCACTGACTGAAACATCATTATGTGGCTAAAGACTGTAGTTCATAATCAATAATCTCTTGGGTTTAAAGTCACTTATATCATTCAATAACAGTGCTAGGTGAGACTGTCTGCTTTAGCTAAAACACATAATAAACTTAGAAGTCATCTCTACTATATACATTGGCTACAAGAAACCCACTTTCAATTTAAGTTGCAAAGAGATTAAAAGAAAAGAGGTGGAGAAAAATGTACTGTGCTAAAACTCTACAAAAGAAAGCTGGAGTAGCAATATTAACATCAAACAAAGTAGACTTCGGAACAAAGAAAATTATAAGGTCAAAAGGTGTATTCCGTAATGGTAAAGGGGTCAACTCTCCATGAAGACACTATAATTCTTAACTTAGCTGCATCAAACAACAGAATATCAAAATATGTGAGAGAAAACATGACAGTATAAGGAGAAATATACAATTTCAGTCTATAGTTAGTTGAACATTTCAAAATCCCTTTACTAATAATTGATAGGTTTAGCAGGCAAACAATCAAGACAGATATAGTTAAACTGAACAGAAAAATCAATCAATCAAAGGAATCAATTTAATTGACAACTGTAGAATTCTTCATTTTGTAATAGCAGTATACATATTTCTCTAAGACTCACATGAAACATTCATAAAGACAGAGCCAATGTTAGGCCATAAAACATACCTTAACAATTTAATATGTTGAAATCATACAAAGTACGCTCTCACATAACAAGGAAATAAAGCAAGAAATCAATTATACGGACCTGGAAAATTCTAATTTGGAGATTAAACATGTACTTTGAAATAACACATCGGTAAAGAAGAAGTCTCAAAATAAATTTAAGCACTTTGAACTAAGTGAAGAAAAACATACAATTTACCAAAATTTCTGAGATGCTACGAAAACCATGTTTACAGGGAAACTTATAGCACTGAATCTATATATTAGAAAATAAGAATGTTTTAAAATCAATAGTCTGAGGTTCTACCTCAGGAAATAAGATAAATAAAAAGCAAAAAAAGCCTAAAGCAAATAGAACAAGAAAAGACATATTAAAAATTAGAGTAGAAATCAATGACGTCATAAACAGGAAATCAATAAAGACAATCGATGAAACCAAAAGCTGGTTTTTGGAAAAGATCAGTAATATTGATAAACATCTTGCTAAACTAACTGAGGGCCGAGGCTGCAAGAACCAAAAAAGAGGATATTAATTGCTACTATATAAAATTAAGAGGGTTCATTACCACTGATACTACACAAATTAAAAGGATAATGAAGAAATGGTGTGAATAAGTCTATGCACTAAAATTTGATAAATGGAATGTACTAATACATTTAAAGACATAGACTACTAAGTTATACAATAAATATTGATAAGTTAATCTAAATCAGACTGTATTGCTTATAAAATTTGTATTAATATATCATAACATTCCAAATAAGAAAGCCCCATGCCCAGACTGTTTCCCTGGTAAATTCTAACAAATATTAAGAGAGAATTGTTAACAATTTTCTATTTCAGAAAACAGAGTAAGAGGGAATGTAACCTAGCTCCCTGCCTCAATCAGTTTGGCCTACTACAATAAAATACTACAGATTCGGTGGCTTAAATGATGGACATCTATTTCTTACAGTTCTGGAGACTGAGCAGGGTGCCACCATGGTCAAGTTCTGGTAAAGGCTCTATTTCTGCCTTGAAGGGGGATCCTTCTCACTGCCTTCTCACTGTATCCTGCTATGGTAGAGAGAGGAAGTTTTGGTGTCTTTTCTTATAAGGGTATAATTCTATCATGGGGGCTAAAGCAAATTACCTCCTAAAGGCCCCATTTCCCAGTACCACAATATTGGGGATTAGGCCTTCAGCACATGAATATCAGAAGGACACAACACTCAGTCTGTAACACTCCTACTACCAAGCCATCATTGCCCTCATACCAAGACAGGATAAAGTCATTACAAGAAAGGAAAACTGCAGACCATTACCTTTCATAAGCACAGATGCTTAAATCCTCAACAAGATATCAGAAAATAAAACCCAACAATGTATAAAACAGAATTAAACTCCAAGACTTAGTGCAATTTATTCCAAGTATTTTAACATCTGAACATAAATTAATGTAGCCCATTACATCCAATGGCCTATAGAAAGAAAACCATATCATTGTGCAGAAATAGCATTTGACAAAATGTGACACTCATTCATGGTAAAAACTCTCAGTAGATTGGGAATAGAGAGAAACTTCCTTAATGTGACAGGGACATCTACAAAAGCCACACCCATTAATGAGAAATGAGAAAGAAGAAACAAAATGTCTTTTCCCTAAGAAAGGAACTAAAACAAAGATGTCCCCTCCCAGCTCTTATTCATCATAGACTGAAATTCCTAGATAATGCAGTAAAACACAGAGATAATAAATTCATACATAAAAGGTATACAGAGTAGAAAAAAGGAATAAATCTTTGTTTGAGGCAGACTTGATTGCCTATAGAGAAAATCCCCCAAATCATCAAAAACAACAAAATCTGGAAAAGATAAGAAATTATAGCATGGTTTCAATGTACAAAATTTCTATAAAAAAAACCTCAATTGCATCCCTGTATGTCAACAAGGAACAATTGGAATATGAAATTATAAATGCAATACTATTTACATTAGTATAAAAAACGTGAAATACTAAGGTAAAATATAACAAAATATGTACCGCATCTATACTAGGGAAAGTATAAAACTCTGATGGGAGAAATAAGTCTAACCAAGTAGAGAGATATTCCATGAACTTTGATGAAAAATTCAGTAATGCTTAAATGTAAATTCTTGCCACAATTATCTATAGCTTTTCAACATATCCCAACAAAAAAATCTCAACAAGTTATTTTCAGGATATTGGCAAACTAGTCAAAATTTTATATGGAAAGTAGAAGACCTAGAATCACCAACACAACGTTGAAGAACAAAGGCAGAGGATTTACACTCCCCATTTAGGTTACGGATGCCATTTATAATAAATAAATAGAATAAAAAAATAGATCAATGGAACAGACCAGAGAGCACAGAAGTAGATTCCCACAAGTATAGTAAAAAATGACTGACTTACAAAAATGTGCAACATTCCTATGACATAAGGAAATTACAAATTAAAACATCAATGATATGCCACTATGTGCCTATTTTGCTATTATGTTTGATTTTGTTGCCATTCCTAATTATTTGTTTTGAGCACTTTTTGTTTTGTTTGTTTGCTTGTTTTTCTTTGTGAAATTTTAGGTCATTTGCTTTTCTTTTTTCTGAATGTGAATAATTTTTATTAAAAAAGTACTTTTTTTAAAGTTCTAGGCACTCAACTCTATAAAAATGGGGATAAAAATTTTCAGTTCAGAGAAATACTCTTGTTAATTTTATAAGTTTATCATTTCTTTTCCTCTATTCTTCATAACTTTTTTATAAGTTGCAACATCTTAACATACCCACAAATTATAAAAAGACAAAAATCTTTCTGGACAATTTTCTACCACTTTCTCATTTTATTTTGCTTCCTATTCTATCCTTTTTATTTTTATCTTCCAGTTTTTTTGCTATAATATTTCAAATTCCCAAGGCTCTTTCTTGTTCTCTGAATGTTCTCTTTTATAGAATCCGATCTTTGCGTCTTGATGCAACAGCTTCATATCATTCAAAGTTAATTTATTATTCAGCATAGTTTTTGAAATTTCATTCTATTGGGTAGTTATCCACTCCATGTTTCTTATAGAGAATAACGCAAATACAGAAACTCTTCTTTGTCTTCCTTTGAAGCATATTGCTGAATTTTCATAAAAAAGTAATTATTTTAACAGTGGCTGCTTCAAGAATGTAATGATAAGTAGGTACCTATTTCCTTATCCTACAAGATAAGAAAGGACTAGTGGCACAAAAATCATCCCCACAGAACTCAGAATTTGGGGGTGGACATCTGGTGCAAGTTTTAAAATAATGAGTGGCATTAATAAATTTATCTTTTAAGATTTGTTGAAACCAGACATTGATGAATTCAGTAATGCAATTTCGTTTTCAATCTTTGGACATGCTGAAGTCTTCTGGGTATTTCCAACAGAATTTTAAAAGTAAACTCCCTGAAAGGATTAGAATTACTCCTAATCAACATGGAAAGGGGGTGCTTAAAATAATTAGAATATGAGCCATCTACTTATTTATGCATTCACTCTCCAGTCACTAACATTATCTGGTATGTGTCAAAAATAATGCTATGCATTTAGAATACGTATGCCCAGGAGGAAATGACAGTCTAATAGAAAACAAAATTCAAAAGAAGTAATTTCTCTAAACAGTATATAATTACCATCTGTGAAAGTTGCAAAGAAGAACTTATTTTTATGATCATACATTAAGGGATGTAATCTGAAGCAGAGAAATACTTTAGGCTGAGAGATGTTTCTGTGAAGAACTGAATAATGAGTAAGAAAGAAGTAGGCAAAGAGTGAGTGAGAAAGGAAAACTCATTCTAACTCCCAGGGAACAGTCTGCAAAGGAGCTAAGAGGAGAGATTATTCAAGAAACTAAAAGAAGACCAATGTAAGCTCAAATGCAGACAGCAAGAAGAGCACAGATAATCAAGGTAAAAAAGACATAGGTGGAATTATGAAGAATCATATAGAACATAGTAACATTTAAAACATTTTTATCTCAGGTATTATGTGAACAACAAAATGTGTAATTGATCTTATATGTATTACTAAGAAGGGTGCATATTAGCAAACCAGTGTTTGTGGTTCCATTGGTCCTGGAAGTTTAAAGGTTGGGCCACATCTATGGTGCATATTTTTATCTATAATAAAAAAAAAAAAGAAAAAAATAAATAAAAAATAAATAAATAGGTTCAAAAAAAAAAAAAGAATGTATAAGGTCAAGCAGACCTGAGCCCAAAGACAATGTTACCATTTTCTAATTGTGTGACACTGGCCATTTACATTGCTTTTCTGAATATTGGTTTCTCTGTCCATGAAATGAGAATAATAATATCTATGTTCAAGTTGTATGGAATTAAATATCAAATAAGAAATGCGTGTGTCACCTGTTAAGAACAAGTTAAATGTCCGGTATTATCATTTTAAGGCTATTCTGCATTAGAAACTGACATGAATAGGCAAATATGGATGCAGATAAATTCCTAGCATATTCCATTCAGTTAAATAAAAAGGAGAAAGTTTCAAAATATCTATTATATTTCCTTAAGAAAGACCCTTAGCATTTATTACTATGAACATCATCTGATTTCAAATTTGATATCTTTATGTTGAAAAAGGGTACGTATATGGTAGAATTATAATCTTTCTCATTGTTGAAAATTTAACAATGAAAAGCTTGTATTTTTAAAAAAATTACTTAGCTGGATTTATCTTTTGTAGCTGCTTTCTGAAATGAGCTCTAGGATGAATTACTTTCATTCTGTACATACAAAAATATGAACGTTTTAAGATGGTAGCTGTACATAGTGATGTATTTATATTAAGCTTCTCAGGAAAAGGATATTTGATGATATAAATTTCTTGAACTGAAAAACATGATGATTCAGTATTTCTTGATTTTTCTTTTTAAACACAGTGCTCCTGGAAATTCAGTGTTTCGGAGCAGTAAAAAGCCTGTCAGTAATCTGACTGATCTGGGACACTCAGATCCAGAGGGTGAAAGGAAGTATGAAACATCCCTGCATTGCACTGTGAGGAGAAAGAGCAAGGCAGATCCAATTATGGAATTTATAATTCAATAACTAGTGTCTCCTCCCTAACCCAATAATCTCATCAGCTCTGACTCTTCTTCAACAAACACACACAGATATTTCTCCTCTTACCATATCATGTATTGTTATAAATAAAAAATGTACCATTAAAAAAGGTACTGCTTTATGAGATATAGTTAGACAAATTTAATGTTAAATATTAGATGCCTATATAATATCTCTTACAATAAGACTTATATTCACCGTTAGAATAATTTTTCTCACAATGATTTCCAAATCCTTTGTAAGGGGGAATGCATTACTACTGGAGCAGCACTGGGAAGAGTCCTACTGTTCAGGCAGATGGCACAGCATCTGAGGGTTTTGATTTCAAGATCATCTTGATCCCAAAATTCTTTCTCCCAAGTACTGAAAGATAACTGCACCTTTATTAGCATGGGTTAAAGCTAATAATAAAAAATGTCCTTAGATGATGAGAAATGTGGAAGCAATTTCTACATGAAACTACAAATCATTATTCAATCTTTTATTCTATGGAGAAGGAGGAACAAAGAAGAACAATAAAAAAGTAGAGATGCACATACTACCATTGGCAGGGCAACAGACACAAAAGAATACGAAAGCAAATGAGTTCAGAAAACAGACTGCTCTTTTACCTGTTGTGTTACACTATTATCAAAGCCAGGCCTTGAAATTTCTCTATTTTTTTTTTTTTTTTTAAATTTAAGGACATACATATTTAGGCAGTTTATTCTTTTTTTTTTTTTTTTTTTGGAAAATTAATAATGAGGTTATGACCAAAGTAAAGTTTTTATCTGATATTTTAGAGACAGAGGAAAACTGAGTTGTGATAAAGAGAAGGAAAGTTACAAAGACCCTGCCAACTAAGGAATAAGGAATACAGCTAATAAATATGCTTTTATGGATTCAAGATATAAATAAGAGCACTTAATGGGGGTGATTAAATAAAAACTAACCAACTTCTCCTGGAACCTATATGATCAACCTTTTTTTTTTTTAATAGTCAAGTAGCTCTGAGTTGAGATGGACATTGAAAGTGTAAGTTTCACTTATTTAAAAATATAACAATATATTATTTACATAGCACTAACCTGGGAGTTGAGTTTTTAAATTTTAGTTGATACTCCATTTATGACTCTGTAAGAACTAAAGAAGTACCTACTTTCAGAGAGGCAAACATTCCTCCCTCTATGAATATAATAGGGATTCTATAAAGATAAATATATAAAAATATTGATTTCCCTGAAAAGCGGCTGATTGCATTCAAAATATCATTTTTTTCTTTATTTTTAAAGGCATAGCTTCCTTAGCTGAATTTTTATTTTGGTTGACTCTTCCAAGTGAGAATTAGAAAAAAACATTCTTTTTCCTTATATAATGAGATCATAAAATGCTTAAATTACCAAAAATTCTATGATAATTATTAGAGAGTAAACTTCATTCAATTTAGAAATAGCACCTTTTTGGTAAATGATCTTGTTTGCCATTGTTATTGTTTTAGACTTGAACAATGTCTGGAATGAGTAGCAAGGGTTTCTAGGAAATGTGAAGTCACTAACTGATTTACTGGTATTAGAGCCATAGAAAGGGTAATCCCACCACTTTGCCCAAGGTATGCCTGCCTTACTTTTTTATTTATGAGTCACTGACACTGCTGGAAAACAAACAGCTGCATCAGTATTTTCCGCTAGCATTAAAGTCACTTTTATTGATGTTTTTGAACTTGATGTATCATCTCATAGGGACACTACAAACAAAGCCCTAGTAAATATACAATTTATTACTGAGGAATCTATTTAATGAAAATGTCTGCTGTGTGTAAGGAAAGCTACAATCATCTGTTTGGAAAACATTCAAATTCCATTTCCAATTATGTGTTAGTGTGAGTTTCATGAGTTTTGCTCTTTATCTTTCTCTTGTAACATCTCAGTCTGATGATTATTGATCTCTTTTCCACAAAGAAACAGCTGTAAACATGAACAAACAGTATATATTTGGAACAATGAATGTGTTATGGAAATGCACCACTAGACGCTCTCTCTAAACTAAGGTTTATTTATTTTGTAAGTGAGGTGAACTAATGAAAATGTCATATTTATGTTACTGATTCAAAATTAGGAGTTACTTTAATCCTTAGTATATCATCAGAAAAAATTCAGCAAAACTGAAAAATAAATACCTTATGTCATTATTAATTATTCAAAAATTATTTTCTTATAGAATGTGAAGAATTTAAAGTATTACTGGCTCTCATATCAAGTTGGATAAAAGCATTCTACTCTGTCAGTACCACATGCTAACCAATTGTGCCACTGGAGCACTGATGAAAGCATTGTAGATAATTGAATCCATTGTAAATATGGTCTTGTTATTTTTTTATAATATGGTCAATGTGTATCTGTATAAAAGAAAATGCCAAATTAAATTCGATATTTTATTTCAAACTATGATGTAAATCTTTTTTCATAATACAGGTATTTTTTTTTTTTTTTGAGGTGGTCTAGATAGAAGCAATGTAGCTAAAATGCTATATTTTTGAAAGAGAATTAACATGGTATACTGATTCCATTTCAAGAGCAAAAGAAAAATATGCTGATGTGAGTATAAAATAGTATTAATAGAACTTGAGTAGAAACCTAGAGTTTTCCTCTGTCTCTTAGAAATAAAATAAAACAGCATCAACAATACAAGAAAACAAATGAATAATAAACAAAATCACTATTTTTAGTGAAACTGACAGAAAGGTATAAGGTACATGTGCACACTCCAAAATGCCTATGTGTCTTTACAAAGTTGAATCCGAACACAAGCTCTGTGGGAGGAAGTGAAAAGACTAAGCAGCGGACCCCCTCATGTCCTACAGATGAGTGTCTTGTTTGATGTAGAAAACCAAATATCTCGTTCCTCATCCTGCTCCAGCTGGATTCAAAGAACTTTGTGCAACATGGCTATATAAAGAAATATCCATATGGTCTCTGACACAGCAGTCAAGAAGAAAGCCTTCTAGACACCTTTCCAACTCACACCCAGGGAGTTTTCTGCAGAGTCTGGCCAGGAAACTATACTTCCTTATGATTAATATTACAGAAAAAATAAAAACCATTCATACAAAACTCATACCATGAAAGATAAACAAAAGAAACAAAGAACACTAACAGAAAAATCTAGAAAGATTGCCATAGAGAAAATAAAATTATGGTAAAACTAATTTGCAGTGGAATAAAAAGAATGAATGGTGGTGGTTTTAGGTCAATAAAATGGTTGCAAGAGAGAATATGAGTAGGAATATATACATGAAATATATGAGCTACTTGTCCTTAGAAAAGAAGAGGAAATAAAATGATCACCATAAAGACAAAGTTGGAATGAATTATAAAAAAAGAAAAAGGTGCTGGAAAAAAAGTAGAAACAGGGAAAAGGAGAGAGAAGGGAGAGTGAGCATGTGGGAGGGAGAGGGGGAGATGAGGAGGGAAGAAGGCAGGGAGACTGAGCTCATTGATTTTAATCTTGCCAGGACCTGAAGCTATACTGCTGATTGGCAATAAAATCCAAGAAGAAAATAATTGCATTTTGGTAAAGGTACTTGAGAGTGTTTTATGGCAGCAAGATAAAAGGCACTTTGATGCCCATGATGAAAGTCAACTGAGACTCCATTAAATAAAAAATCCAGAAATTGCGCCAGTTCTTGAGATAAATAGGAGTCAGCAATTGGAAGTATGTGTCTGGAAATGACTCATAAATATCAGTGATGTATCCAATATCCATCACATCTCATATTCACAAAGAAGTGAAAACCTCCACTCAGTGATCAGGTGCACAGACTCTCATTATGAATGGTGTAGATTTCACAAAATATAAAGAGGTAACATACAGGCAAAGAGAAAAGTAATTGTAAAAATGCAGAATAAAGTTTTGTTGTATTTTTAAATTTTTGAAATTTAAAAGACCCTACTATGTAATATATTGTTCTCTGTCTATATTTACTTGATTCTGTTATTGCTAAATTTGAAAATAGAAACCCTCAATATTCAAGATTAGAAAACACCATGAAAGTGGGTTTCTCTAGGAATTTCATGATGCATCCTTAAATTTTCAGTCTATTTAGAGTGAATATTCTTTATTAAAAGAACGATGTAAAATATTGCAATGACTTTTTTTTATGTTTAGATTTCTGAAGGGTTACATCTATGTACTATGTACTATAAATATTTGCAAGACATTGTAAAAGGTTTTGCTTTAAGTAATGACATACTAAAGATCCTTCTACTCTACTGACACTGCTTTTCAGACCCAACATCAAGCCAGACATGCCATCACTGGCCAGTCTGAGGCCATGCTACATTTGCAAGGAAGATGAGGCAGGAAAAACAGGTGTTGGTCACCTTAGAAGAGCGGGCATCCGCAGCTTCAAAACTGCTCATGGAAGGGGTGGGTAGTCCTTGTGGGAGGCACAGCTCACCAAGACCCTCCAGTTTCTATTGTAGCTGAGTAAGGTGGTCACATCAATGCTGCTCAGTTCAAAGTCAAAGACCTTGAAGTTCTCAGCAGTGCATTCAGGTGTCATAGACTTGGGGATCACCACCAAGTTCCTCTGCATGGGGAACCAGATCAGAACCTGGGTTGGAGTTTTATTGTGCTTGGCTTCAATTGCCTTGATACTGGAATCCTCCAGGAGGGATGGGTCCTCAAGTTTGGCCAGGGCTTGTTGGGAGAGCAAAGGGGGCTGTAGGCAGTCACCATGATGCCTTTGGACTGGCCGTACTGGACTAACTTCTCCTGAATTAGATACGAGTGGCACTTAATCTGGTTAACCACTGGCTTATACTTCAAACCAGGTTTGTTTAAGAGCCTCTCAATCTGCAGATGGTTGAAATTGGAGATGCCAATAGCTGGTACCATCCTTTCGTCTACCAGCTCTTCCATGGTCATCCAAGTGTCCAAAATATCATGACACTGGGAATCACATTGCCTACTTCATCCTATGGGAGAAAATCCTTCCCAGTCTTAAAGCCTGTCAGCTAGTGAACAAAGCACAAATCCAGGTAGTCCAGCTGCAATCCGTGAGCATGTCTTTGCAGGCTTCTTTCACCAGGCTCTTCTAATGGTAGGTGCACCACAGCTTGCTAACGATGAAAACCTCCTTCCCCATCACTACCCATTCCTTAAGCTTCTGCTGGATGGTCAACCCCACCTCGTGCTCATTCTGGTACACATGGGCACAGTCAATTTGGTGGTACCAGATGTCAATCACTACCTTCACAGCCTTGGTCACCTGGCCCAGAGGGGACTTCTAGGTGCCCAGCCCCAGCATGGGCATCTTGGCACTGGTGTTGAGAACAACATGGTCGGCCATAATTGCTGCACTTCGCAGAACTCCTTCACAGAACTGTGTCTACTTTCATTTTTAAAGAATATTTTCATTGGATGTAGATTTTTTTTATAGCCCACCCAGATTCAATGTCTGCTGCTTAAAAGGAAGACAATACACTGAGATAACAGGAGAGACAGCAGAGAAGAGGATAATACTGCAGGGACCATTCGAGGAGATGGAAAAAATTTCTCAAATCCATCACGAAAAAAATTTATGACAAAGGGTTTTAAATATAGTTTGGTGAGCAAAAGTCCAGGCCACTGGATCTGCTAATGGGCAGGGTTTGGGGAAGAACCAGAGGGATATACAAATTGTTTTACTTGCTACATGGGTTATTGGGTCAGGGTGTTACATTAGCAGTTGAATTAGTTTCTTGGTATGGGCCACATGCCTGAGTGGGTCAGCCAAGCCATGGAGATGCAGGGCCTGGAAGATATCTCAAAAATTAGCCTGGGCTGAGTTCTAGAAGGAAACTTTTTCTGGAAGGTAGCTTCCAGATATTGGTGCATTTCCTCTACATTTTTATATTTCTGGGAATAGAGTTTTTGTAGTAATTGCTGGGAATCTTTTGTATTTCTGTGGCATCTATTATTTCCCCATTATCATTTCTGATTGAAGTTGTTAAAGATCTTATTTTTCTCTTTCTGGTTAGTCTAGCCAAGGGTTTATCAATTTTATGAATCTTTTCAAAGAATCAACTTTTGTTTCATTGATCTTCTTTTGTTTTCAATTTCATTTAATTCTGCTCTAATTTTGGTTATTTCTTTTCCTCTGCTGGATTTGGGATTGAATTTTTATTCCTTTTCCAGTTGCTTGAAATGACCCATTAGGATGCTGATTTGCTTTCTTTCCGTTTTCTTAATGAATGCATCTAATGCTATAAATTGCCCTCTAAAGACTGCCTTTGCAATATCCCACATGTTTTTTTTTTTTTTTTTTGCAGTTTTTGGCCATGGCCAGGTTTGAGCCCACCACCTCTGATATATGGGGCTGGCACCCTACTCCTTGAGCCACAGGCACTGCCCTATCCTACAGATTTTGATAGTTTGTGGCTTCATTATCATTTTGATCCAGAAACCTAATGATCTCCTTTTTAATCACAGAAAAGAATAAACAGCCCCCTTTATACATGGGCAAGAAACTTGAACACAAACTTCTCTAAAGATAACAAATGAATGGCCTACAAACACATGAAAAATTCCCATTGTCTTTAATCATCAGAGAAATACAAATCAAAACCCCTCTGAGATATCACCTAATCACAGCAAGATTATCCATATCACAAAGTCCCAAAATGCAGATGCTGGCGTGCATGTGCAGAGAAGGGAACACCTGTACACTGCTGGTGGGATTGCAATCTAATATAGCCCTTTTGGAATGAAGTGTGGAGAATCCTGGAAGAACTAAAAGTGGACCTTCCATTTGATCCTGCAATCTCAGGATCAAATCTCTAGGCATTTATCCAGAAGAGCAAAAATCATTTTACCACAAAGATATTGGCACCAGAATGTTTATTGAAGCTCAACTCATAATTTCCAAGTAAGGGAAGCGCTCCAAATGCCCATAAACCCATGAATGATCAAAAAACTGTGTTATAGGCTTACCATGAAATACTATTCAGCCATTTAAAAGATGGAGACTTTGTATCTTTTATATTATCCTGGATGGAGGTGGAACACATTCTTCTTAGCAAAGCATCCCAAGAAGGGAGAAGCAAGAATCCAATGTACTGTAGCTAATATGTAGGCAATAGATGATCTAATACAAGGGGTGGGGTAGGGGAGTAAGGGATCAGGGAGAGAATAAGAGGGAAGGGGATGGTGGGTCACGGGCATACTTCTTGGGGATGGAACACAATTATAAGGGAGACTTTAACAACTGCAATCATTGTAACCTAATTCTTTGTACCCTAAATGTGTACCAGACAATAAAAAAGTGTTACCTAATAAAAATAATAAACTCTATGCTTTCTGTAATTTGATTATAATGAGCCAGAGGTTTTTTTTGACATTGTTGTTTTTTTTTGTTTGTTTTCCTTATAATTATCCTGCTCGAAAGTCACTGGGTGTATTGAATCCCAAAATATTTATCTTTTACTAAATTTTGGGGGGAAATGGCTATTATATTCCTCCAAGTATTTCTTTTCATTCCCATTCCTTTTCTTTCTTCTCTACTTCTGGGATACCAAGTTAGAACATATGTTAGTCTACATGGTAGGGTTCCAGAGTTTGACAAAGTCATGTATTTTTCCAATTTTTTGAAATGTTTTTTTAGGACAGTTTATTTATATCAACTTATTTTTAAACATAGCGATTTTTTTGTCATCACTACCCTGCTAATAAACACATCTAAAGATTAATTATTTCAGATGTTGTATTTTTTTAGATCCTATATTTTTATTTGCTGAAATATGGGGGAAGTATCTTATCTTTTCAATGTGAGTGTATTTTCTTTTATTAATGAAAAAAGAGATGTTAGCTACCTATGTTTGCTAATTCTAACAACTGGATTATTCTTATTTGTTCTTGGTTGATTTAATTGCTTATAAGCCTGCGTCATTTTTTCCAGATTTTTTGGTATGTCTATGTTGATTATTTCTAAATTTTAGTTTTGAATATATAAACTTTGTATTTTGCTTTTTTTCTGCTGAAGTATTTTGTCTCTGTTGGACTCCAACTGCTAACTCAGTTTGTTTAGAAAAAACTTAGTTCTCAATTCAGTCATTTTATCTTTATCTGTGCTGAACTGAGTCTGGTCCACACACACTTGGGTCGGTGATCGGAGGGAGTCTTGGCCATCTCTTAAATGGAGTTTTTGAAGCTTTCCAACCAGAAGTATATTCTCTCTGTGAATCTTGTGAACCTTCTTCTTGTTTCCAGCTATTGTAGTTGCTTAAAACTCTATATTGTATTTCTTAAACCTGGAAAAAGTGCAGATTTTCTATCAGAGTTTTAGCTTTTATGCACAGGGATGGCTGTGGCTTTCTCTCAGGCTAACAGTCATAAAAGTACACAAAATCTTTCTTGTTAATTTCTTCTTTCAAGTATTGACTTCCTTCCAGCTTTCTCTTGCATTTGTTTACAATCTAAGGTCTTCAGTTACTTAAACAAATATACAGAGTTTCTAGCTATTGTCTGCAGGAGGACTGATCCTTAATAGAGAATTACTGAGCTTCATGGTAAGCAAAGTGTCAAGACAAATACATACAGCTATAGAAAAACTCAGGAAATTATATTGCTATAGTTCTTTCTTAAATTAAGTACTATAATGCCAAGACATGGCTGGGGTGTAACTAAGAAAACCATGACAAAATGATTATTACGACTATCGAGACTATTTAGCTGCAAAACATATTTCTCTATACACAAAGTTGAATGTAAATCGCACAAGCCTTGACTTTGATAACTTTAGTAAAATTTATATGAAGAGGAGAGAGGAAAGAGATACAAGTTTGCTGAATGTCTCATCACCAAGAGTGAAGTTAAACAGTAAAAAGAATACAAGTATATTTTATGGTAAAAGGTAAACATTTAAAGCCTTGTGTTAGTAACTAAAATTTTCAGTGAAAAAAAGAGGAAGAGAAGCAATTTTGTTTATAATGGCTGATGCCTATGATATAAATATATGTTGAACCAAAGAGATACATTTACAAAGATACCCAACTAAATAATTCCGGGTCGCCATAAAGTGGGTGTGTAATTTTGAGTGGCACACTATTTAAATTGCACACAAATTTAATGGCCACTATACAACTAATCAGATGTCTGTATGTCTCTATCTGTCAGTCTTCATCTCTTTATGTATTGATAGAGAGCTGTGTGGCACCTTCATATGTATTAGGCACAAATAAAACCTGGATAATTTTCAAATTGGTAAAAATAACGAAAATATATTTTCATTACCATGTGAAAAATTAAAAATTCATAGAAAAATACAAATAGAAAACATCACTTATATACAGAAATTAAAAAATATTTTCTAAACAAATTCTGGACTCAGAGAGAAACTAAGAATTGAGATTCCAGACTTTTACCACACACCAAAACTAAATACAGTATCTAGACACAGTTTAAACTATGCTGAAGGCATGTTTATGAAATGGAGTACTGTTAGTCAATTAACAATGAAAACAATAATAGCTGGCTGAAAATGTAAAAAAAAAAAATCAAGATAATTAGATAAGCCGAAGGTGCTAGAAAAAACCAACAAACCATCCAGAGATAAAAACAAAGACAAAAGGAGAGATACGAGATACACATCTCTCACCACAAAGATATAATCTCCTGGATATACAGAAATTGATTAGAAAAATACCAACCACTCAAGAAATTTGGATAAAGGTAGTAAATGAACAAGCCATAAGAAAGGACACATAACTAGCTCCCCCTCCTAGAAAAGATATCAAATTCCGTTTATATCGTTATCATATAACGATATAAAATAAGTTACAGTTAAAATAAAGATACAGTTTTCATCTGTCATATCAGCTCCGGTAACCATTGTTGAGCATAGGAAGTTTAGGGCAGTATTTTTAAAAGACGATAGATATTTAGAAAGGACTATAGACATTTAGAAGAAAAGAGACATAGATATAACTGGTGAATAGATACAATAAAAAGAAGAAAAAGGAGCATCTCATAACATTTTCAGATGTTTCATAATAAAAAGTTATTTATAATCATCTGAGCCCAGAACCTCTAAAGGGTTTATATAATTTTCACAAAATACTTAGAGAAGGGGATTCAAGTTACATTCGGTGTCCCTGTAATGTAACTATCTTATGAATAAATCAAAGTGTCTTATTTGTTTTTGTAACTTTATCAAGTGTTGTTCACAATTTTCAAATTCACATCAACCATGCTAACTTCACGGGAGGTATCTGAGTTACCAACATACCTCATCTCTGTAAGGACATTAATTCCACTTAATACAAACATCTGATTATTTATTTATAACTTCTCATATCACATATCTGTGAATTTACATATTGAAATATTGGAATATTGAAATATTTATTTATTTATTTATTTATTTATTTATTTATTTATTTTTGAAGCAGAGTCTCACTCTGGCGCCCTGAGTAGAGTGCCATGGCATCATAGCTCTTAGCAAACTCAAACTCTTGGGGTCGAGCCCTCCTCTTGTGTCAGTTTTTCTATTTTTAGTAGAGACGGGGTCTGGCTCTTGCTCAGGCTGGTCTCAAACTCCTGAGCTCAAGCTAGCTGCCAACCTCAGCCTCCCAGAGTCCCAAGATTACAAGTGTGAGCCACTGCACCTGGCCAGTAACGTCTATTCTTTATGATGTATTTCTTTTATTTCCCACTTAGACTAGAGTTATATAACGTTATTGATTTATTTTTGAAATTACATGAGTATGCAAAGAGTGAAATTTATTGCAGTATGGTGCATAGTACAGGAAAGCATTATAATTATTAAAATTACCTATATACATCTGTCAGGTATGACAGTTAAGTTCATGGACTCAAAGAGCATTGCTTACCTCATTGCTGAATATCACTACAGTCACCTTCAAAGTACTATTCCAGGGAAGCTATGCACTGACATTAGCACCTAGTCTACCCTTCAAAGCAATTTCAAAACTCTTTTGTTTGTAATGCCCAGGCAAACTGTCACTCATCAGGACACCATCAGACATTGACACAAGCACAACTGTGAGACACTGATACACAGCAAAGTTCTGAAACCTTACTGAGTTGCTCGTACAGTCTTGGCAACCTAAGTGCACAGTGGCTGTAGAGGATACCAAGAGCCAATGGACCTCTGAGCAAGACGATTTGCAGCTGGGGGGTGGGCACTTGGGCAATTCATCCAGCACTTGTTCAATGCAGAGAAAGAGCCCGAGCCCATAGCGATCCTTAGGCACACAGTTATTGTCTAATACTCCCCTCACCTGTCTTGTACTGTCCCAATAAAAGGCTACTACGGAGGCTGCTCTGGGCTACCCTGCAATCAAGGTTAGCTCACCTCATGCAAGCTTGTACTTCTTCCTGCTGGCTACTTCCTGCGGCGATTGAGACCAGGGCCATAGGAGCTGTGACAATTGGTAAGTTCAAGAACTTAATTGTTCTACCATGTGTGTGTGTTTTAGAAGATCTTGTTGGAAGGAAAATTGATCATTCTCCAAAAGTGTACAAATCTCAGGTGAAATGGATGTGTGCGGCATGTCCAGGTACACCAGACCAGTAATGGTACCTGTGATTCAACTTTGAAAAGTAACGTATAGATAACATCCCTTAAAATGTACATACATTTTTCAGCATCTTTTATATATATATGTAAATATTTACCATTGGGTTTTATAGGATTGGAATGACTGATACATTCAATGGAAAATGATGTAATTAATTATTACAAAATGTATTATTAAATGTATTAAATAATTTGTAAAATGTATTATTACATGTGTAATGAATGTAAAATTACATGTGTAATCATACAATAAACACTCAATTCAATATATTACTGGTGAATGAGCAAGTTGTTATAATTATTGGGACTAGAAATATCTATAGCCATTTGGAAATATTTATAACAAAGTATCTCCTAATAGATGTATCATTTCTTATCTAAAAACCTACTTGAAGCAGGCAATAGTAGGCATGAGATGACATTTGTACTTAATTATTCATTGCTAGTACTAAGAAAAGATGGGAAAAAATATGCAATCATTTCTTGGGTACTGAATGTATAAATTAATTCAGTTTCATACAATAAAATACTGTGCATCTATTAAATACAATGAGGAAACCATACCTGTCCTGGTATGGAAAGACTTCAAAAATACTTTATTGGGTGAAATAAAAAGAATAATGTGCAGAGTTGGGTGTTCTATTGAGAAAAGAAGGAGAATGCTTGTATTTTACTACAACTAAGAATATATGCTTGTATTTTACTATGTATACCTTGAAAAAAATCTGTGGAAGAAAACATAAATTCTAAGAAGCAGTCCTCTACTGAGTGTGCAATGGTGGGAGAGTTGTCAATGTTAGAAAAATGGGCGCTTACACATTGGAATAAGTGGCTGACTTTCCACTGTATAATTATTTAACCAGTTGGATGTATTAATGGTAAAATTAAATTAAAATTGAGCTAAAATATAATTAAGATCTCTGCCTAAAAATTATATCCTGAAATTTTATAATATAAAGTATTTCCTGGACCTTTTCACAGAAAAAATTACATCTACCTATTAATAAGAGAAAAATCCATTAGCACAGGAATAACAGATTGTGAATAAAAAGCTGAACATTTACTGATCTTCACTGCTGAATTCATACCGTGAAGTAATGTGTGCCTTAATCCTTGTCAGATTGTTAAAGTGGCAGAAACAGCCACACAGATACAGTGAAATAAAATGGCAGGACATTTTCTGGCTAGAAAGTGAATTCATGCAAACTTCATCTATTTCTGTTCTTTAGAGAAACGTAGCCAAGGAAAGGAAAGAAATAAATCCAAGTTTTCTTAGTAGGATGAGGTTTGAGGATGGTGTCTTATAAAGTGTATTTCCTCCTGATAATATCTCAACAACCAAAGATACCATTCTATACCTCAATGAAATGTTTCATGCCTCAGAAAATACAGAAACATTTTTAATAAAGGGTCTTCTAGTTTTAGGTAATTAATTATAATGCTTTTTCCATATGTTGTATTCTAATTTAATATTATAGTAGAAATATCTTAAATACTACAGTAGAAACGCTAGATTTACAACTGAGAAAATGGGGCACACAAATTACTGTTAACCATTATTTTTTCTAAAAAGAGCCAATAATTTACAAAAATTTCTCCATTGCAGGGGCTTGGAGAGTCAGATCAGGAAACAGATGTAGAAAATGGTTTTGAATCAGTGGTTATTTAGCAAACACTCTGTTTTTATTTAGATTATTCATTTGGGATTGCTAGAAAGAGGCAGATAAAATTCATAGTGTTTACAAAGTAGGCTAGTACTGAATGAAAGTTCTTGAATGAATTAATGAAAGAATGCATTAAGAGAGATGGAAATATTATTGTAAATAAAAGTAATATATGAAATTTGACAGCTATCAAATGTCCATTTAAGCCAGTAACTTTTCACATATCTGTGTAATATTAATTTCATTCACCCCATGTAGTTGTAAATAATAACCAGTATAAAAAATTGTTTTTTCTATTTTTATTTTGATATTTTTTCCTTGTTGAAGAAAAAAATACATGAACACTATTGAAATGCAGTGAACAAAAGAAGAAGATATAAAAATGAAATAAATCAGATTTATCTTGTCATCTGTTTTCATGGATTTAAGTTTCTTTATATATTCCCTTTGCTAAAACAGCTTTAGAATGTTAATTCAGAAATACATGACTTTAAACTAGAAGATTGTCACTTTCTCTTTAATTTTTTATTAATTTGAGTTTGAAATAAGCATAATTCTAATGTTTTAAAGGAACAAAAATGATTCTTAATTTGGATTGAAAATAATGAACTATTGTTTATCATTATTATCATGATATTTTATTTAATGTTATGAATATGATGCTTATAAACCTGAATTATGTATCAGAGTTATCATGTATATTATTTATTTAATCTTAAAAGATAAATATAATTTTATACATCAGGTAAGTAGGGGAAACTGAAAAAAATATTTAATGATTTCCCCATATTCTGTGCATGCAGCACTCAACTCACATCCTCTTATACGGAGTATCTCTGAGACATACTGATCTATTGTGTACTATTGTGTAAACACATCACATCCTTTTGTTGTTTTATTATATTATGTCTTGTTTTCTTTTGAAAGATTTTCACACAACCAGAAGAGCCTCTACAATATATATATATATATATATATATATATATATATATTTTTTTTTTTTTTTTTTTTTTTTTTTTTTTTTTTTTTTTTTGGTGTTGTTTGGGGGGGGGGGGTTTGGCGGCCCGCGGGCGCCGTTGTGGTGGGGTGGGTTGGAGGTGGTGG
>CAUYPK010162723.1:0-11385 GCA_963574355.1 Loris lydekkerianus | reverse complement strand
ACATTGCAAGTACAAGTTGGATCTATCATGTGTAGAGCACAAATGTCCTAATGTTATAATTGGGTAAATGAGGTGAAAGCTATATTGATTAGTATGATGTAAGCACTCCAATTTGTACAAATAACACACTGAAATTGGAATAAATGTATTTATGATCTATGTGCAAAAGACTTAATAAAAAAAAAATACCACTAGAAAAATTTTTATGACAAAAAGAATAAAATACATAGGAATAAATTTAACCAAAAAAAAGTGCAAGCCTTATACATTGAAACTACAAAACATCATCAAAAGAAATTACAGAAGACTCAAAGAAGTTGGATATCCCACATTCATGGATTTTATATAGAAAATCCTTAAGAATCCACACACACCTATATATATGTTTTTATACGTTGTTAGATTCAATAACTATGTATTAGTCCTCATACATACTTGTCTTATTTTCCTGAATAGAACTTCTAGTACAATATTGAATAGAAGTATTTCTTTATAATGTATTGTTAAAAGGGCAATGCTTCCCAAATTGATCTACAGATTCAATGTCATCTGTATCATTTTCCAGCATTCTTTGTAGCAGAAGTTGCAAGCTGATCCTATAATTTATATGGCAATTCAAGGGCTCCAGAGTAGCCTAAACCATCTTGAAAAAGAAGAATAAAGTATGAGGACTTGCACTTTTCCATTTCAAAACTTATTACAAGACAAGGTGGAACTGGCATAAGGACAATGTGGAAGAGATTGTAGAGCCCCAAAATAAACCCTTACATTTATGGTCAATTGTTTTTTGACAAGAGTGTTAAGACCATTAATGGGGAAAGAATAGTGTTTTAACAAAAGGTGCTAGGACAACTGGACATCTACATGCAAAAGAATGAATTTGGATACCTACCTAACAATCTACAAAAATTAACTCAAAATAGATTGAAGACGCAGCTATAAGGGCCAAATCTTAAAACTCTTAGAAGAAAATGTAGATATAAATATTTGTGACCTTGGGTTAGGCAATGGCTCTTTAGACATGACACTAAAAATAAGCAACTGAAGATAACTTGAATTTCATCAAAATTAAAAACGTTTGTATTTTTACAATGAAAATGAAAGAAATCACAGAAAGAAAATGAAAGAAATCACAGAAAATATTGGTAGATCATAAAGATCTAATACCCAGAATACATAAAGAATTTTCACAAATCAACAATAAAAAACTTACGTCTTTAAAAAGGCAAAGGATTTGAATATATATTTCTCCAAAGAAAATATCGTATGGACAATAGGATATGAAAAGATGCTCAGCATCATTAGTCATTAGGCAAATGCAAATCAAAACCACAACATGACACCACTTCACACCCACTAGATGACTGTAATCAAAAAGACAAATAACAAACGTTGGTGAGAATGTGAAGAAATTGAAACCCTCATGCACTGCTGATGGAAATCTGAAATGGGGCAGCTACTGTGAAAAACTGTGGCAGTTCCTCAAAAGTTAAGCATAGAGTGACATATAACCCAGCAGTGCCATTCCTAGGTATATGTCCAGGAGAATTGAAGATATATGTCCACACAAAAACTTATACACAAATGTTTGTAGTAGCCTTACTTATAAGAGGTAAAATATGGAAAGAACCCAAATGTCCATCAGCTGGTGAATGAATGACAAAGTATGTACATACACACACACATAGACACAAAGGCCAGATGATTCTATTTGCAAACTCCTCCTAGAAAAGTGCTGAATATCACTATGGTCACCTGCAAAGTACTCCCCTTGGGAAGACTATACACCGATGCCAGCACCTAGTCCACTCTTCAAAGCAAATTTGAAACACTTTTTCTCAAATGGCCATCAGAGGTGTTGTTGTACTAAGACTGACAAATAAGCTCATAAACTCATCCTAGAAAAAGTGCTACATATCTCATTGCTGAATATCACTACAGTCATGTTCAAAGTATTCCCCATGGCCATCTGGCCATCTTGTCTATAAAATGGCGTATTATTGGATCACGGAAAGGAATGAAGTTCTGAGGCATGCTACAATGTGAATGAGCCCTGTAAACATTATGTCAAGTGAAAGAAACCAGTCACAAAAGACCACAGATCGTATGATTTCTTTAAATTTTCAGAATAGGAAAATTTGAATAAATAGAATGTATATTAACACTTTCCAGGGGCTAGGGATGGAGGTGGAGATGGAGATGGGTACAAACTGCTAACAGGAACAGAGTCTTTTAAAGTGATAAAAAATATTCTAAAATTAGATGGCATTCATGGTTACACAACTCTGTGAACATACAAAGTAACCACACAGAATTTTGCACTTTCAAGGCGGTAAATTTCATAGTCTGTGAATTGTATTTCAATTTTATTAATAAAATGTACTAAGAAGTATGAGCAAGTAGAGTGTGTCCCAGAAATTCAGGCTGGTTTGACATTCACAAATCAATCAGTGGAATTCATTGTAATAATGGAATAAAGAAGAAAAGCCATAGGATTGTATCCATAGATTCAGAAAAGGCCTTTGTCATCTTGTCAAATGACAAAATTCAGCCCAAATTCGAAATGAAGGCTCTCAACGAACAAGAAATAATAAACAGGAATTTCCTCAACCTGATAAAAGCTTACATTATATTTAATGATAAAAGACTGCTTATCTCTTTAGATCAGGAACAAGGCAAGGATATCTGTTTTCCACATCATCTTCTAAGAATATTCTAAGGAATCTTCATAAAAGCTAGTAGAACTGACAAATGGATAGGGCAAGATTGCAGGTATTCCCTTGTAGGTAATCATCCAAGGGAAGTGAAATCATTTGTCTCTCACAGACTTGACATTCAATCACTTTATTCTAAATAGTCAAAACCTGGAAACAACACAATTGTCCAGCAACAGGTGGATAGATAAGAAATTGGGATTGGAGTAGGCATTTTTGCCCCATGGACCCAGGAAAGGGTGGGATGCAGGCCAGGGAAGAGTAGAGGGCATTAACCCTGGCTGGAATGTTCAGGAACAGAGAACAGTTGGTTGGGAAGTAGAGACTTAATCTACTCAGCAAGAGAAGAAGGTAACAGATAGGGCTGTGAGGTTCAGGAAGTAGCCTCAGAGAAAGACTTCAGAAAAGAAAGGAGACACAGTCACAGAAGTCATGAGAAGGGTGACATTGGGGATAAATTGTGTAAGGAGGATTGTTAGTTGATATGTGATGTTGATGTTATTCCTTCTTTTCAATGTTTCTCTTGGATGAGACACTGTCCTGGGATAGGTCCAATTTTATGTGGGTGACATATAATAAATATAACAGCAGTAATAGCTAATAAACCCTATATGCTTACTGGGTACTAACTACTGAACCAGCAATTGAAACACATGCAGTTCTATGAGCCAGCCCCATCATATATGAGCTCTGACAAGTAATTTTGTGAACTTACCACCATGTGCTTACATGGGCCGCACTGTATGAACGGCTTGGTAAGGTTTCACTACCGCAGTATATCAGTGCCTCACAGCTGTGTTCCTGTTGACATGTGGGAGGTGTGTTACTGAGTGGCATTTACTATTGTTGTGTGTTTGTGTGTGCCATTGCAAGAATGTCAGAGCTTGAATTAGAGCAATGAATAAACATTGCATTTCTTGTTAAGCTTAGCAAAAGTGGAAGTAAAATCAGAGACATGATAGTCCAAGTTTATGGGGATAATTCCATCAAGAAAATGGCAATGTACAATGGAATTAAGGTCATTAAACGTTTTTCAGAGGGGAAAGAAAGTATCACTGATGAATGGAAGTTAGGGTGTCTAGTAATAAGCATAACTGACAAAAACATTGCAAAAATTCATTGAATTTGTGTCAAAATTGTTGACTGACTGTGAGAAACATAGCAAATCATGTTAACATCTATAGATAAACAGGAAAATCTTAATTTAAAATCTTAGCATGAGAAAGTGGTCCCGAAGGAGCTCACTGACAAATAAAAGCAAAGGAAAATTGAAAATTTCTAAGACCTTTTCAAGAGGTCTTGAAGACATAGCCATCTTGTGTTATGCTGTGTTATGACTGGTGATGAAACTTGGGTGTACCAATTCAATACTGAAACAAATTGTCAAAGTGCACAATGGAAGTCAGCCAATTCTCCATGGCCAAAAAAGTTCTGTCAGTCCAAACCAAGAGTTGCTAACCTTTTTTGATACCAGAGAAATTATTCATTATGAATTTGTATCAACTGGACAGTTAACCAAGTTTACTCTTTGGAAGTACTGAAAAGACTGCATGAAAAGTTAGATAAAAAACTCCCTGAAATTTTCCCTAACAACTCATGACTCTTGCATCACGACAATGTGCCAGCTCACACAGCACTGTCTGTGGGGGGAGTTTTTAGCCAGCAAACAAATAACTATTGAAACACCCTCCCTACTTACCTGCTCTGGCCCCCAATGACATTTTTCTTTAGCCAAAGATGAAAACATTGAAAGGAAGACATTTTGGTGATGTTCAGGATATAGAGGGTAATACAACAATAGCTTTGAAAGCCATTGCAGAGAAAGAATTACAAAATTACTTTGAAGTGCAGACTAGGCGCTGGCACTGGTTCATAGCTTCCCCAAGGGTAATGCTTTTAAGGTGACCATAGTGATATCAGCAATGAGGTATGTAGCACCTTTTCTGAGTTCAAAAACTTAACCTCTTAGGTTAGGAAACTGAGGACTGGAGTTTTAGGTGCTTGCCCAAGATCACACGGTTATGAAGTGACCCAGCCAGGACATTCCATTTCATATCCAAATCCAAAGCTAAGATGTTGTGTTCCTATTCTTACTATCTTTCTTGATCATGTCTCTTTCTACATCTTCTTGGGGTTGAGTGGGCAAGGGAGAGGTGATGGAAAGTCACTGGCTCAGGCTGCATGTTCTCTAAGCACTGTACTCCAACGAGGCCATATTTCCAACCAGAGATACTCAGCTAAGCCTGAGACAAGAGTTTCTTTCAGCTTTGAAGTTACTTCCCACTGCCTTTTGATCCCACCTTCAGAGAGCTATGAATTAGTAATTGTAGAAATTCCAAAATTAGCTGTTCTAGCACAAATGCATTGCTTTTAAAATATACAATATTTTTTGCTACCTCCTTTCGATAGATCTACATTTTTAATCTCATGGTAAACTAAAATGTGGCCTCTCTCCCAACCTTTCAGAGGCCTCACTCCCTTTCTTCCTGTCTGAAAGGGGCAGGTAAGGGGGCACCTGCAAAAAGCAACTCTGATGCCCACAAGTGGCTGCCACAGGTTGAAGGAGGCCAAAAACCTGGGGACCCAGAGGCTGCATGGAGCAAAGACATCTGTCCAGAAATGTCCTGAGCTTTGAGGGGGTTTAGCAGGAAGCCACCAGGTCCAGATTGACCAAGGCAACAGGAGGATGTGTTTTCCTGGGAACACGAATTTGGATGCATGTTTTCTAACCCAGTGGTTCTCACCTGGGGTGATTTAGCCTCCATCCCCCACCCCCACAGGACATCTGGCAATGTTGGAGACATTTTTGATTTTCACAACTGGGGGTTTTACTGGCATCTACTGAGTGGAGATCAGCGATGTGACTAAGCATCTTACAATGCACAGGACAGACACCAACCCTCCCCCCCCAAAGAATTATTGCCCGAAATGTCAAGAGTGCCACAGCAGTTGAGGAAATGTGCTTATGAGTTTTACCCCCTGGAGCTTTCTATCTGGGGGAGAGGGCTGGACTACAGACCGCTCCGCAGAGGGGATTTCCCTGCCATCACCTGGCCGCCCCCTCCAACTCCCTTGCTGGAGAACCCTGCCCTCAGGTAAATGCTTTCCCTACTTATTTGGGAAACTTTGAGAAAAATCCCCTTTAGCCATCTTGTAAGCAGTAAAAATGTACCATAATATGATTTTTCCACCGAAATAAAAAAACAAAACAAAACAAAAAAAGAATTAAAGCGGCTAGGGGATTTTTATTATGTTAGCTCAAATAATAAATAGTGGCAGCCAGCTCTTAAGACTTTAAGGTGGCACATTGCACAATCGACTCTCAAAGGTGCAGGTACATGAAGTGTGCTCTCTCTCTCTCTTTCTCACACACACACACACACACACACACACACACACACACAGAGTAGGTTTAGAGTCGATGGCTCAGAACCAAGAGAAGGTAACCTAGGAATTTTGGCCTGGCCTGAGGGGTTGCCTGAAGCAGGTGGGCAGCAGCAGGCCAGGCTTCCCCCTTCATCCCCCAGCCTAGAAGCACTTCAGTATGGGGCCCCTGGGGACCTTTGCATACACTGTCAAGACAGTCTTCTTTCTGCTCCCTGGGTTTCCTCTTTAATAACCAGAGAATGGGCTATTAGGAAATGTAAGGCAAGGGCTCTAGGAAAGTGAATCTGCCTTGAAGACGGAAAGGCAGCCAGTGGCCCTAGGCAGCAGCTGAGGGTACCAGGGAGGTTTCTCACGCTTCCTGCCCCTCCTGGGCTCTTGCTTGGCATGCTTTGGTGAACTGCACTGGGCAAAGAGATCAAGTACTAGTGTAAATCAGATGATGAGAATGGATGTGGGGCTGGTTAAGCTCAAGGTTAGAGTCTGTTGGTGCTAATGAGGCCAAAGAAACTCAACTCCTTCATGGCCCCAGACAGGTGAGAAAGATGGAACCAAGACGAAAGAGCCACGTGCTAGAAAGAGCAAGACCCCTTCTCTACTAAAAATAGAAAAAATCGGAGGGTGTTGTGGTAGGCACCTGCAGTCTTAGCTACTCAGGAGGCTGAGGCAAGAGGATCTCTCAAGCCCAAAAGTGAGGTTGCTGTGAGCTACCCAAGGTGACAAAGACAGACTCAGTCTCAAAAAAAAAAAGAAGAAGAGAAAAGAAAAAAAGAAAAGAAAAGAAAAGAAAAGAAAGGAAAAGAAAAGAAAAGAAAAGAAAAGAAAAAAGAAAAGAAAAGAAAAAACGAAAGGAAAGGAAAGGAAAGGAAAGGAAAGGAAAGGAAAGGAAAGGAAAGGAAAGGAAAGGAAAGGAAAGGAAAGGAAAGGAAAGGAAAGGAAAGGAAAAAGGAAAAAGAAAGGAAAGGAAAAAGGAAAAAGAAAAAGAGCCAGCTGCTATCCATAACTCCTGGCCAAGAAGTTTAACTGGACCCTCAGGCTACAAACTGCCCTCTACTGGAGAAACACTTGACATCTCCCCCACAGCAGATGGCTGTGTGTTAGAACCACAGCTTTTGGAAAACACCCAAGCTTAGGTACATACATCAAATATCTGACTGGGGATCCCAAGCCTTGGGAGATTTGGTAGCTCCTTCCAGTGAAGCAAGCCTGACTTCTGAAATGATTCTTCTGAAAAGTGTACCCAATTCTGTGATCAGCTTGACCAGGGACACACACCATAAATTCCTGTGAAGTTTCTGCTCCGCTTGGTGCCTCTGGTTGCAACTCATTTCTTTAACAACTTGACCAAAACTTCCCTCCTCTTACAAATCATCTGTCAATTACATCTCAAGGTCTTGGAAATGGGCTGATTCACCAACAACCAAAGTTTCTATTTGTCCTAACATTGGGCACAGCAAAGGATGAGGAGAACTGATCTAGTGTGAATATAACAGGTTTGTTGCACTTAAAAAAAAAAAAAAATCTGTTTTCAATTACCTTAAAAAGCCCATTTATGTACAACATATCCTGCTGATTTCAAGCAAGGTTGGTATTTTGACACCAGCTGTTAAAACATGGAAATACAGGTTGACAACCGTGGCTTCCCGAAATATTTGGAGTTTCCTTCCCCTCTTGTTCCCTCCTTTGGCACCACCTCCTGTCCCCACTGCCCCACCCCTCACCCCCATGACCCAGCAACTAAGATGTTATTTGTTTGGTTCTGACTGCTGGGTGCCCATGCTATATAGGTTGATCATATCATTTCAATTTACTCATGAAAGCAGCTGCCCCAAGGCTATGAGCATATCGTATTTAGTTAGAGCGGTATAAATATTTTTAAGCTACAAAAATTGCATTTTTGGCTGGGCTCAGTGGCTCATGCCTATGATCCAGGAGGCCAAAGCAGGAGGATCCCTTGAGCTCAGTAGTTCAAGACTAGCTTGAGCAAGAGTGAGACCCTGTCTCTACTAAAAATAGAAAAATTAGCCAGGCATTAGGGTGGGTGCCTATAGTCCCAACTACTTGGGAGACTGAGGCAGGAGGATCACTTGAGCCTAGGAGTTTGAGGCTGCTGTGAGCTAAGCTGATGCCACCACACTCTATCCCAGTTGACAGAGTGAGACTGTCTCAAAAAAAAAAAAAAAAAATGCATTTTCCATGTACCAGACACTATTCTAAGAACTTTACAAACATTAACTCATTTGAACCTTACAACAACCCTATGAGATTGGTGGTATCATATTTTCCCACTTTACAGATGCAGAAATTGAGGCATTGAGGTCATCCAGATCTGGGCTTCTGGACCAGTCTGACTGTGGGGTGTATTGCTCTTAACCATTGGAAGCAGAACCATGAAATAAAGAGAGGGTTTTTTGTTTGTTTTTGCTGCTGCAATACTGAGATTCCCAAAGTAGACTCTAGCATTCTTCTTTTCTGCCATCTCTCCCCACCAAATTTACACCTGGGGAAGCAGAGGCCCAGAGAGGGAAAGAGAACTTTCCTACAATTATAAAGTCAGTTGGGACTAGAATGCTGCCTCCTAACCACAGGCCCCCACCCCACACCACGTCAGATTGCTTGCATCTAGCTAAACATCCTCTCATACATCAGTTTGGGAAATGTGGGGGGTTTAGAAAAAGTCCATAAGGTCTTTAATACTCCTCCCTTCAAGGCATGGAGGCTCCTTTTCCTCTCTTCACGTGGGGGTTGGACTTAGAGCCTATCTTCTTATGAAAAGAACGAAGATGGCACAAAGTCATAAAAACCCACTGTAACTCCATCTCTCCACCCCCTGTCTTGTTGTTCCTCTGGGGAAAGCCAGCTGCCATGACACAGGGATGCTGGGGCATCCCTGTGGAGAGACTCACGTGGGGAGGAACTGTGGCCTCCTGCCAATAGACCCATGCGGGAGCCATCTTGGCAATGGATCTCCCAGCCCCAACCGAGCCTTCAGGACACGAGAACCTCTGCTGACAGCTTGACTGTAACCTCAGGAGAGCCACCCAGTCAAGGAGTTCCCATACCTCCCCCCCCCTCAAAAACTGTATGAGATAATAGATGCTTATTGTTTGAAGTTGTTAAGTTTCACGGTAATTTGTTAGGTGTAACTAATACGGGAGGCTTTGTGTTACTTTCCCAATGGACATAACTTCATAGAACCTTTTGAGGAGTCTTTTATCCCAAAGGAATATAACTGTATTTCTTTCGAAAACTTCAGGCAATTCAGTGTTTTAATCCACATAGTCCCCCTCCCCCTATACCCTCCTGCCCTCCATTGGTCCAAACTGGAGAAGTCTTTTGAACCTTTTTTCCCTGCATGTGTTTCTGTAAAGTTTATACCAAGTAAATCAGCTGTATTTAAGTTCCACCAAAGTTATTGCTGTAATTACAAGAGTTCCGAGCCTGATAAAGCAATCTGATGGCAGAAGGCTTGAGGGTGGGATGGTTTCTTGGCATTCTTCCATTGACAGCCTGCAGCTGGGTAGCATCTTGGCAGGTGAGCTCTGCTCCAGTGCATCAGACTGCTCGATGACAAATCCTGGCTCTACCACTTGCTAGCTGTGTGACCTTGGGAAAATGATCAAGCTCTCTGTGCCTTACTTGTCTCATCTATACATTTGAGAATCTAATTATAGTGCCTTGGGAGGAATTAAAGGAGGGCTAGCAAAGTGTGGTGCTTAACAGCATGGACTCCAGACCAAATCACCCAAGTTTGAGTCCTAGCTCCACCCACTTTACAAGCTGTATGACCTTGGGAAAATTACTTAAGCTCC
Source organism: Loris lydekkerianus (assembly GCA_963574355.1). Classification (NCBI taxonomy): domain Eukaryota; kingdom Metazoa; phylum Chordata; class Mammalia; order Primates; family Lorisidae; genus Loris; species Loris lydekkerianus. Next base: position 1,475 of record CAUYPK010162723.1, on the reverse strand, counting down.
TTGTGCCTCAGTATTCCACATACATAAAATGGGGGGGAGGGATAGTACTTTTCCTGTGACTGCTGTGAGAATTAAATGAGTCAATTCATGTGCTATTCCTGGTATGCAGTAAGTAATACATGGCAGGAATGCTGGCTTTAGTCGTGTGGGCTGTTCAATCTTCAGGGGCTCCCACCTGAGAGGCTGGGGCAGGGTTGTCCAGGCCATCCACTTTAACGTGGGGTTGCCTTCGTAGAGGGGGCACTGTTTTCTAATTTGCACCAGGCTCTGTATGAGCCAGCTGTCTGCATCGAATGCCACCTTCCCATTATCCTTAGGCGTTGGGCTGATGCTAACTGAGCAGATGCTGCTTTTATTATAACCTTTACTTGGTAGCGTTATGGAGTTCTTCTCTGCAGATTCCCCTTATATCCCCCAAGCCTTGCCAGTACCATTCAGATACTGTTAGAAACCAAATAGACAATATTAACAATGTAAAAAGTTTGAAATCAGGCGGGACAATACTATGTATTGTTTACACATAGGTACACATTCAAATGTGGTCCAAGTATAGAAAAGTGTGTAGGAATGATAAATGCCACGTTCTGGGTAATGGGTTACCTGGGATGAAGCAGGAACAGAATTAGGAAAAGGAACCTTCAGCTCTATTCATCATTTATTTATTAAGCTTAGTGGCTCCATAAGTGTTTATTGATTTCAATCTTACATGTATAATTAATACTGTAAAATGACACACACCTTTCTGGTTAAGAATGTATTTTGCATTTTCCTCCTCATTAGTATCTGTAAATATGAAATCAGCATATTGATTAGGACCCAGAGAATCAAGCAATCATTCACTCAACAAGTATTTATTGGCTCGGCACCCATAGCATATTGGTTATGGCGCCAGCCACATATACTGAGGCTGGCGGGTTAGAACCCAGCCCAGGCCAGCTAAAAAACAACAGTGACAACTGCAACAAAAAAAATAGCCAGGTGTTGTGGTGGGTGCCTGTAGTCCCAGCTACCTGGGAGGCTGAGGCAAGAGAATCACTTAAGCCCAAGAATTGGAGGTTGCCGTGAGCTGTAACGCCACAGTACTCTACAAAGGGTGACATAGTGAGACTATGTCTCAGAAAAATTTTTAAAAAAGACATAAGAAAGAAAACTACCAACCAATATCCTTTATGAAAATAGATGCAAAAATTCTCAACAAAGTACTGGTAAATGGAATCCAACAATTTGTAAAAAGGAATATACATCATGACCAAGTGAGACGTATCTCAGGAAAGAAGATTGGTTCAACACATAAAAATCAATGTAATATAGCCGGGCGTTGTGGCAGACACCTGTAGTCCCAGCTACTTGGGAGGCTGAGGCAAGAGAATCGCTTAAGCCCAAGAGTTTGAGGTTGCTGTGAGCTGTGATGCCACAGCACTCTACCCAGGGTGACATAGTGAGACTCTGTCTCAAAAAACAAACAAAAAACCAAG
>CAUYPK010162721.1:0-34719 GCA_963574355.1 Loris lydekkerianus | reverse complement strand
AAGCCTTCCACGATTCTTAGAGAACCTCCGGGGCTGAGCTGTTGATTCCCGTGGCAGGAGCAGGGTCAGCGGCTGGAAGGCCGGCTCTAGAACCTGGACGCCACGCACGAGGCGCAGCCCGCGCAGCCGTCAATCAAGACTAAAGGGCGGTACTAGGATCTGGGCGCCACGCACGGGGCGCTGCCTGCGCAGCCGTCAATCAAGGCCGCCCCTGGGCGGGGCGGCGCTTCCGCCGGCGGGAGGCTGTGCTGGGCCGCTCGGCGGCGCCCGGCACAGTCGGGAACCCGAACCTCCAGCCGTCTGCAGCGCGGCGGATGAAGGGGACGATGGAGCTGGAGCCCGAGCTGCTCCTGCAGGAGGCCCGCGAGAACGTGGAGGCGGCACAGAGCTACAGGCGGGAGCTGGGCCATCGGCTGCAGGGGTTGCAGGAGGCGCGGAGGCAGGTCGGAGGGCCGCGCCCGGAAGGGGGCTGTGGGCCCGGGGAAGGCGCGGGGTGCGAGGGCACTGAGGGCTTCCAGGGGTGGGATGTATGAAAACTCGCAAGGACGAAGGGAAGAGGCTCTGAGGTGAAAAGAAACCTAAGGTCTGGGAATGGGGGCCGTGGGAGCTGGGGAGATCAAGGGGAAGAAAAGTTTGAGGGCTCGAGAGAGACTGCGAGGAGCGTTCCCTCGACTTCGTCGGGCAGTGATGGGAAGTAGGGGTGGTGTCGAAGTTGGGGAGAATGAGGGACCAGAGCAAAATCCGAGGGGATCACAGGGAGTTTGATGAATTAGGGGAACTGGAGATTGTGTAGGGAAACCTGCGGTGGGTAGATTGATTTTAGGAGCCTGAGGAACAGGTGGGGGCAGTGACCTGGGTACAGCAAAAAGTGGAGACAAAATGGACATCGCGAAGGGGAGGGCTGAGTACGGAGAGGGGTTGAGAAGTAGTAACGATTGATGCCTGAATAAGATCTCATGATCTTGAAAGCATTTTAAAAACATCATTTAGAGTGATCCTGTTCTAGATAGCTTAGACTGTAATTGAAGGTGAAGGTGAAGCTAGGTTGGAATAGCAGAAGAAGGAAAATGCAATGCCCGAGAGAGGGAATACAAAGGCGTCGGGAAAGGGAAAAACAGATTTAAAGAGAGGAGTACTGAAAAGAGAAGCTAAATATACTTTCAAGTGCTGCAGTTATCTGTGCCATGAAGAAAGTGTTATCAAAGATACAGGAAAGCCACATGGTTCTCTACACCCTCAAACACAGAGAAAGAGACAACCCACTGCTAAATGTGTGATAGGACAGATAATACTCAGGCTATTCATGTAAGTACTTCATAAATGCTTTTTGAGTGAGTGGGATTCCATCTGCATTTTTATAGATCACATTAGATATTAATCGATATCATCATCCTAATAACTCCCATACTGCATAGAATCTGAAAATCGTAGAATAATGCTGTGACAACAGTGTCCTTGGATATTCTCATTGCGGACACTCCACATACATTGGGTTTTATGTACTTTAAAATCCTTGTAGGCCAGCCATCATTTGTATTTTATTTTTTAATTTTTCTTTATTTTTAGAGATAAAGTTTCACTTTGTCACCCTGGGTAGAGTGTGGTGGCATCACAGCTCACAGCAACTACCAGCTCTTGGGCTTAGGCGATTCTCTTGCCTCAGCCTCTCAAGTAGCTGGGACCACAGGCCCCCGCCAAACAGCCCGGCCATTTTTTTTTGTTGTTGCAGTTTGGCCGTGGTCAGGTTTGAACCCACCACCCTCGTATATGGGTCCCATGCCCTACTCACTGAGCCACAGGCGCCACCCATCATTTGTATTTTAACAGCAAAACTGGGAGCAGACTCTCATTATCCTGATTTGGGGAATACTTTTCGAGGTCTTTCAATGCATTCGGCTTCATTCCCTTTGAAAACATCTACACTATTTCTACTCCTCTTTTGAAACAGAAGTTCTAAATCTAGAACATTGTTTAAGAAGAAATAGATTAAAATACTTCTTATTATATGACTAACGTTTCAGCCAGGTAAGATGTATTGTTTATGAGCATAACTTTTGTTTAACTCTGCATCAGCAGTTAAGCTGTAAAGTTGACAAGAAATGAATGAAATTAGTACCTGGGAGTAGTTACTAATTTCTCATGTGATATTGGATGCATTAAAAAACATTTAGTGTGATCCCATCCTAGATGATTTCCAAGTCTATATTTTAAATTTTATATCCAATAATTTAAATACTGGACATACTTTTTTTTTTTTTTTTTGTAGAGACAGAGTTTCATTTTACTGCCCTCAGTAGAGTGCCATGGCATCACACAGCTCACAGCAACCTCCAACTCCTGGGCTTAGGCAATTCTCTCACCTCAGCCTCTGGAGTAGCTGGGACTACAGGCACCCGCCACAACAACCAGCTATTCTTTTGTTGCAGTTTGGCCAAGGCTTGGTTTGAACCTGCTACCCTTGGTATATTGGACTGGTGCCCTACCCGCTGAGCCACAGACACCACCCTGGACATACTTTTCTATAATTTACTGTAGTTTGGTATGGCCTTTTGTTTTGGTTTTGAGACTGAGACAGAAAACAACAAAAGAACATCCATCACAATTAGGTTCCTGATGACACTGCCTTTTAACTGGACTGAATAATAGCGTAGTTCTCTTTTGTGAACCCATATGAGTTTTGTGCCAATGCCTGTTACAACAGTGTCTCTCCTCAAAGCTAATTCTAGTGGGTTGTGATGTTTGGGTTTGTGGAATAAGTCCTCTGTCAACCTGCATTTTAAGGAAAATCTGTATTATAAAAACATTCTCAAAATAAGTAGCTGCTTGTGTTTGGTGGTTAGGGTTATAGTTGTTTTCAGAGTAACTACATAAAATATATGACTTTTCAGTCAAAGAATTTTTGAGCTGATGGAAAGAGCAGAGGAAGGGATGCTAACCTTTGCTTTTTTTCACTTGCTGATTCTATTTCCTTTTGGCATGTGATTTATTTATTTATTTATTTATTTTGAGACAGAGTCTCAAACTGTTGCCTTGGGTAGAGTGTTGTGGCATCATAGCTCACAGCAACCTCAATCTCTTGGGCTCAAGTGATCCTCTTGCCTCAATTTTTCTATTTTTAGTAGAGATGGGGTCTAGCTTTTTGCTCAGGTTGTTCTTGAACTAATGAGCTCCAGCAATCCACCCAGTTCAGCCTCCCAGAGTGCGAGGATGACAGGCGTGAGCTACTGCAAATGGCCCATATTTTTTTATTGAGATACAATTCACATGCAGAAAATTTATTCCTTAAAGTTTACTACTCTGTGGTTTTTTTTTTTTTTTTTGAGACAGAGTCTCAAGCTATTGCCCTGGGTAGAGTACTGTGGTGTCATAGCTCACAGTAACCTCAAACTCTTGGGCTTAAGTGACTCGCTTGCTTCAACCTCCTAAGTAGCTAGGACTACAGGTGCCTGCCACAATGCCTGGCTATTTTTTGGTTGTAGCTGTCCTTGTCTGGCAGGCCTGGGCTGGATTCGAACCTGTCAGCTCCAGTGTATGTGGTGGCACCCTACCCTCTGAGTTACAGGTGCCAAGCCAACTCAGTGGTTTTTAGTATATTCACAAAGTTGTTCAACCATCCTCACTGTCTAATTCCAGAACATTTTCATCACCCCGAAAGAAATCCCATACTCCATAGCTGTCACTCCTCTAGCCCTTAGCAACCATTAAACTACTTTTTTTTTGAGACTAGAGTCTCACTTGTCTCCCTCAGTAGAGTGCTGTGGCATCATAGCTCACAGCAACTTCAAACTTTTGGGCTCAAGTGATTCTCTTCTCTCAGCTCCTGGGTAGCTGGGACTGTAGGCGCTCACCACAATGCCCTGCTATTTTTAGAGATGGGGTCTCCCTCTTGCTCAGGCTGGTCTTGAACCTATGAGCTCAGGCAGTCTACCCATCTTGGCCTCCCAGAGTGCTGGGATTATAGGCATGAGCCACCGTGCCCAGCCCTAAACTACTTTTTGTCTATGGATATGCTTATTCTGGACATTTCATATACATTGAATCATACAATATGAAATCCTTGTGACTGACTTCTTTGACTTGGCATAATGTTTTGGGGGTTCATCCAGGTAGCATGTGTCTGTACTTTAGTCCTTTCTATGGCTGAATAATAATTTTTTTTTTTTTTGGAGACAGAGTCCCATGATGTTGCCCTTGGTAGAGTGATGTGGTGTCACGGCTGATAGCAACCTCCAACTCTTAGGCTTAACTGATTCTCTTGCCCCAGCCTCCCAGTAGCTAGAACTACAGGCGTCTGCCAGAACACCCAGCTATTTTTTGTTGCAGTTGTCATTGTTTAGCAGGTCTGGGCCTAGTTCGAACCCACCAGCCCTGGTGTATGTGGCCTGCACTGTAACCACTGAGCCAGAGCCAGAAATTTGTCTTGTTTTAAGAAATCACGTGAATGAAAGACTAGAAGTAAGAATAAACATTTCTTTTAAGTTATTCTGCCAAAACAACTGCCACCATGTAGCAGTTTCTCCTCTTGTGGTTAAGTTTGGGCTCTACCCTCTGTTTTTAGAGAAAAGGAAGTTCTATGTCAGAATGCAAGAGTTGTCTATAACTGTTTGAATAAATTAAAAGCTAAAGAGTTGGGGGTTTTGTTTTGTTTTGTTTTCTTGAGACAGAGTCTCACTCTCACACCCTCAGTAGAGTATTGTGGCATCATAACTCACAGCAGCCTCAAAGGCTTGGGCTCAAGTGATTCTTTTGCCTCAGCTTCCCAAGTAGCTGGGACTACAAATGCCCGCTATCATGCCTGGCTATTTTTAGAGACTGGGTCTCGCTCCGGCTCAGGCTGGTCTTGAACTCCTAAGTTCAAGCAATCTGCCCACCTTGGCCTCCCAGAGTGTCAAGATGACAGGCATGAGCCACTCCTATCTTTAAGAAATCAGATAATGTTTACAGACAACCCAGCCTAGCTGATGTTGAAATCATTAAGAACAGTTCTGTATAGCTCTCTGGAATCCTTGGTACTAAGATGTAAATACCAAAGAAATTAACTCCTTTAATGTTTATTTGTTCCTTGAGTCAATAAATATTTATTGGGTACCTATTGTAAGTCCTAGATACAGTGGTTAGGGAAATAGACTACTGCCCTCATGAATTTATTTCTTCCTTTGGTGGCTAATTATTAGATTATACCCTTGAAAAGAAGTAAGAAAAAGATCTAATTTCTTGTATATTTATTTTTAGATTTTGCTTCCATTGTGTTTTTCATTACATACCATATCTCTACAACATTGACTTTTTTGCTTGTGTAAGTACAGAAAACTGATCAATGTAGGGATGTCAGCTGGCCGTTCAGCCTCACAGGGTGGCACTATCTTGATATTCCACAGTCCAGGACCTGGTTCTTAAGGTTTTTTGGTCTAAAAACTTCATCTTTGTATTATCAAAGTGAGATTAGCTTGAGGTACTGGAGAGGCCTACAGTGAGAAATGCCAGTATTTTAGTGTGTGCAGTTATATTCACTCTATAAAGTGAGTATGTTGGCTTTCACGTGCCTTTAATAGTATGATTCAGTGTCTCTCAGAGCATTGACAAAAGCAAGACCTGTCTCCTTCAGATAAATGGTCAGATCCTGATACTTAGTTAAGATACTATTCAGTGATGTCCCTTAGATCTTTGCTACTAGTAATGTGGTTTGTGTGGCTGGGTGCCTGTAGCTCAATGGTTAAAGTACTTGCCCTGTGCACTGGAGTTGGTGGGTTCGAACCCGGCCTAGGCCTGCTAAAGAAAATTTAAAAAAAAAAAGAAGTTTAAGGCCAGGTGCGGTGGCTCACTCCTGTAATCCCAGCACTCTGGGAGGCCAAGGTGGGGGGATTGCCTGAGCTCACCAGTTCGAGACCAACCTGAGCAAGAGTGAGACCCTGTTTCTATTGAAAATAGAAAAACTGAGGCAAGAGGATTGCTTGAGCCCAAGAGTTGGAGGTTGCTGTGAGCTTTGACACCATGACCCAGGGCGACAGCATGAGACTTTGTCTCAAAAAAAAAAAAAAGAAATGTGGTTTGTGACCTGCAGTAGTGGCATCAACTGAGAGCTTGTGAAGAAGGGGGAATCTCAGGAGGCCCTACCTCAGACCTACTGAACTAGAACCTGTGCTTTAGCAAGATCCCCAGGTGTGAGACGTGTATGCACGGTAAAGATTGAGGCACACTGCCTTAGAGTACACTATTACCACTTCATCATCTTTTTATTGATTTTTCTAGTTTAATCTGACGGTATGTCATCATAAATTCTGTGGTTTATTCTCAAGATTAAAACCTTTGGGGTGGCGCCTGTGACTCAAAGGAGTAGGGCGCTGACCCCATATGCTGGAGGTGATGGGTTCAAGCCCAGTCCTGGCCAAAAACTGAAAAACAAAAACAAAACACCTTTGGAATATTAGACACTTGTTTGTTAGATAATTATACAAAGGTACCCAAGTAAATGATTGACAATCTCAAGCCAGTGCTTGTTTTAACATGTCTTAATATTTAGTGACCTTGGATGGACGTCTTCCAGAATATTTTGTTTTTATTTTTAATTTTTTAACTTTTTCGAGACAGAGTCTTACTCTGTCACCCTGGCTAGAATGCAGTGGTGTGATCATAGCTTACTGTACCTCTAAATTCCTGGGCTTAGGAGATCCTCCTTGGCTCAACCTTCTGAGTAGATGGAATTACAGGCATGTGCCATCATACCTGGTTTATTGTTGACATTTTATTTATTTATTATTAAATCATAGCTGTGTACATTAATGCGATCATGGGGCACCATACACTGATTTAATAGCGCATTTGACACATTTTCATCACATTGGTTAACATAGCCTTCTTGGCATTTTCTTAGTTATTGTGTTGAGACATTTACATTCTGCATTTAGTAAGTTTCACGTGTACCCTTGTAAGATGCACGGTAGGTGTGGTCCCACCCATCACCCTCCCTCTGCCTATCCTCCCTCCTCCCCTCCCCTCCCTAATTGTTGACATTTTTTAGAGATGTGTAGTCCACTCCTGGCTATGTTGCTCAGGCTGGTTTTGAACTCTTACCTCAAGCGATCCTCCTTGCAAAGTGCTAAGATTACAGGCATGAACATCATCATACCCAGCCTTTTTATTTTATAGTTTATTTTAAATAATCTTTTGAAGATATTACTGAGATATATTGGTACTCTTTTTTGTGTGTGTTTTTAGAGAGTCTCTTACTTTGTCGCCCTTGGTAGAGTGCTGTAGCTCACAGTTCACAGCAACCTTCAGCTCTTGGGCTTAGGTGATTCTCTTGCCTCAGCCTCCGGAGTAGCTGGGACTACAGGTGCCTGCCACAACACAATTTTTTTGTTGCAGTTTGGCTGAGGCCGGGTTTGAACACGCCACCCTCGGTGGTATATGGGGCGGGCACCATACTCACTGAGCCACAGGCACCTGTCAGTATTCTTTTTCTTTTGAGATGATCTCACTGTATTGTCCAGGCTGGGCTCAAGTAATCCTCAACCTCCTAAGTAGCTGGGATTACAGGCATATGCCACCACACCTAGCTCATAACTAGTATTCTTTTGCCTGAGTACCATCACAAATGTGCAGTTAGAAAAAGGTCTGGGATAGAGCCTGAGCTGTAGGAGTTGTACAAGTTTCCCAGGTTTTTTTTTTTTTTTTTTTTTTTACATTGTTTCACTTTGTCATCCTCCGTAGAGTGCTGTGGCATCATAGCTCACAGCAACCTCAAACTCTTGGGCTCAAGCGATCCTCTTCTCTCAGGCTCCAGAGTAGTCCGGGGACTACAGGCATCTGCCACACACCTGGCTATTTTTAGAGATGGGGTCTTGCTCTAACTCAGGCTGGTCTTGAACCTGTGAGCTCAGGCAGTCCACCTGCCTCGGCCTCCCAAGTGCTTGGATTATAGTCACACCTGGCCTCTTTTTTAAATAAAAGGGTAATTTCATGTGCTAAGAACATTCACAATGCTGCTAAATTGTATTTAGGAGAAGTCTCAAAACAAAATGCAAAATATATGGTAAAATTGGTTCTATACAGAAGCATTCATATCTTTTTTTTTTGTTTTTGAGACAGTCTCACTTTATTGCCCTCGGTAGAGTGATGTGGCGTCACATCTCACAGCAACCTCCAACTCCTGGGCTTAGGCGATTCTCTTGTCTCAGCCTCCCAAGTAGGTGGGACTAGCGCCCGTCACCACACCCAGCTATTTTTTTTTTTTTGCAGTTCGGCCGGGGCTGGGTTTGAACCTGCCACCTTCTGTATATGGGGCCGGCATCCTACCCACTGAACCACAGGTGCCACCCGATAACTAGTATTCTTGATATTCCTAATGTATAATACCGGGTTTTCTGTAGATCATTATTCCTATAGGATTTGAAAATATAATAAACTAAAGACTAGTGCAGATATAGAACTCAGTGGGAAAAAAAAAGTAAGTTATTTAGAAAACCAAGACAGGAAGTCTTAGTAGCTTAGCAAAGAAAAGAAAGCTATTATTGCTCTTTTTATCTCCCACTTCCCCTTCTCTTACCCATTTTCAAAACGTACAGAAATCTGTTTGAATGCAATTTGTTACAACACTAGTACTTAAAATGTCCCTATGATAGTATTCTAAGAAAAGGTTAAATCTACATTTAGGAAAAACTAAAAACAGATGAAATAATTTTAAAATCACCTATAATTTTACTACATATAAAAGCAGCATTTAATGTTTTGATACATCCTTCTATACCTATTCTGCAGTTGGGAGACTACTATATATGCAACTTTGTATTATTTTTTTCTTTTGTTTGACATAAGCATTTATCAAAAACATTTTTCAATATGCAGTGTGATTTTAAATGTAGAGGCAAATACAGTTTATTACACAGATACTTAGGGAGTATCTATAATCCATGGCATCACAGCTCACAGCAACCTCAAACTCAAGCAATCCTCTTGCCTCAGCCTCGCAAGTAGCTGGGACTACAGATGCCCGCTGTGACACCTGGCTAATTTTTCTGTTTCTTTTTTTTTTTTTTTTTTTTGTTTTTTCTTAGTAGAGATGGGGGTCTCACTCTTACTCTGGCTGGTCTGAAACTCCTGAGCTCAAGCAATCACCTGCCTCAGCCTCCCAGAGGGAGGATTGCAGGTGGGAGCTACTGCACCTGGCCTTTATGTATGATTTTGATAGTGAAAAGCTTTTTTTCTCTTTTTCTTTTTTTGACGAGTCTCACTCTGTTACCATGGGTAGAGTGTAGTGGCATCATCTCAGCTCACTAAACCTCCCACTCCTGAGGTAAAGCTATCTCCCTGCCTCAACCTCCCGAGTGGCTGGGACTACAGGTGTGGGTCACCACACCCAGCTAATTTTTTCTATTTTTGGTAGAGACATGGTCTCACTTTTGCTCAGGTTGATCTTGAACTCCTGAGCTCAAACGATCTTCCTGCCTTAGCTTCCTAGAGTGCTAGGATTTATAAGGTGTCAGCCTTCACACCAGAGGAGAAGAACTATTCTTATTACCTAATAAATAATATGACTGATTTATAATCAAAAACCAAACAGATGTAGGATAGCCTTTTATTAAGGGCTGTCATGAATCACTCATAGTTTACTTGCCTCTGTTAGTCATGAGATCTTAAGAAAGAAAAATTTCAAGTTATTTTACTTGCCTCTATTAGTCATGAGATCTTGAGAAAGTAAACTGTTTTGATCATCAATTTTCTTTTCTTTTTTTTTTTTTTGAGCCTGAGTCTCACTATGTCACCCTTGGTAGAGTCCTGTGGCATCATAGCTCACAGCAACTTCAAACTCTTGGGCTTAACTGATTCTTTTGCCTCAGCCTCCCAAAGTAGCTGGGACTACAGGTGCCCACCACAATGCAGTTGTTATTGTTGTTTAGCAGGCCTGGTCCGGGTTCGAACCCACCTGCTTCGGTGTGGTCGGCCCCCTAACCACTGAACTATGGGCACTGAGCTGATCGTCAGTTTTCTTATTTGTAGGCTAGTATGGGAATTAAAATCAGAATCATATTTAAAATGCTTCCCACAGGGCGGCACCTGTGGCTCAAAGGAGTAGTATGCCGACACCATGTGCCAGAGGTGGGTTCAAACCCAACCCTGGCCAAAAACTGTACCAAAAAAAAAAAAAAAAAAATGCTTCCCACAATGCCCAGGACTTAGGAGAGTTTTAATTAATATTAGCCAAAATAATAATATCACTAGATATTATTGTTATTCAAGGTAGCATCTTCTGTTTCTCCAACTGACGACTTACTCTTTAAATGTCTCCTACTCTGTTTCCCAGTAGAATGCCCTTTTAAAGCTCTAATGACAGTTTGTGGCTGCCCTACTTATGTAATAACCTAATACATTTTATTATAGTTACTTGTGCATGCCATCTCCATTAGCAGATAGAAAGTTTTTGAGGTCAGGGCCATGCCTTTATAACCTCAATTCCTGGCACATACTGACCTTAATAAATGTTGAATCAGTGCCTTTATGCATATTGTGGGTGTAATTTTGTAGGCATTCTTTTTAGTTTGTGGTCTTGATTATGTACAGTCTATTCATTAATGCAGATAATTAAGAATTAAAGATTTTTTTTTTATATGGTTTGCTTACCTATTGCTGCATAATAAACTATGCCAAATGGCTTTTTTAATAGCTTGAAAAGCAACCATTTTATTTTCTTGCAATTCTGGAGGTTGACCAGGGCTCAGTTAGGCAGTTCTCCTGGTTTGCCTGTGGGTGCAGTCAAATGGCAGCTGAAGCTGGAACATCTAAGACAGAACATTTACTTATGTATTTGGCAACTTAGTGTTAGCAGGACTCCATTGAAACGTTGGCATCCCTGGGCCTTGGTGCCAGTCCCACTCCCTTTCTCCTTCTTTCCTTCTCTTCCTCCCTCTCTACCTCCCTCCCTCCCTCACGCGCTCTCTCTCTCTCTCTCTCTCTTTCCTCTTTCCTCTTTCCTTTCTTCTTTCCTCTTCCCTTCTACTTGTCCTCTCCAGCAAGATAGCCATGCTTCTTTCATGGTGGCTTAGGGCCTCCCAAAGCAGGAGTTTGACAGGTTTTCTGAAACTGAGTCCTGGCACTGGCACAGTGTCCACGCACTCTGTAGCTGTGCACGTTCACCTGCTTAGCTAGCCACAGGCCCAGCCCAGATTCTAGGGGAGAGGACTACACAGGATCTTCTAAGAGCATGAGCCCCAGGAAGTATAAGTTCCTGGTTCAACTGGGGGCCACTAATGTAACAGACTACCAAATCAAAGGATATACTTTTTGTTTTTGAAAGTATTCAAGTAAGTATTAAGAAAGAAAAAACCTAACTATGTGTATAGAGAAACAGGAGACAATGTAGCCGTGCTTGCAAGTCCATGCTTGAGTCAGACTGAATTCAAATTCTCTGCCACTTTACTAACTTTGTGATGTGGGCAGGTTCATCTCTCTTACTCTCGTATGTTACCAATACTTTCTTCACAGGGTTATGGTGTTATAGCATTTAAATGAGACCATGGGTATGAGTACCTGGCACACAGTAGGTGTTGAGGAGATACCCAACTGCGGGCTGCAGACCAATAAGTGGCTTGTTAGGAACCAGGCTTACACACACCAGGAGGTGAGCAGGCCTGCTAGCTAGTGAAGGTTCACCTGTATTTACAGCCACCCTCCCGTCCCTTGCATCACTGCCTGAGCTCCACTTCCTGGCAGATCATCCCTGCCCCCGCCCCCATGTAATCTGTAGAAAAATTGTCTTTCTTGAGACTGGTCCTTCCCCATCACTTTCTTCATTGCCCGAGCTCCACCTCCTGTCAGATCCCCTCTCCCTGTGGAAAATTGGTCTTCCATGATAACCAGTCCTTGGTGCCAAAAAGGTTGGGGACCACTGCAGTAGATGATAGCTGCTGCTACATTGTTATTGCCATTATTATTATTATTATTTTTGTAGAGACAGAGTCTCATGTTATTGCCCTCGGTAGAGTGTCATGGCATCACACAGCTCACAGCAAACTCCAACTCCTGGGCTTAGGCAATTCTCTTGTCGCAGCCTCCCAAGTAGCTGGGACTACAGGCTCCTGCCATAACGCCTGGCTTTTTTTTTGTTGTTGTTGTTGCAGTTTGGCCGTGGCCGAGTTCGAACCTGCCACCTTGGTATAAGGGGCTAGCTCTCTACCCACTGAGCCACAGGTACTACCCGGATAATAAATTTATATATTAAACTTGAAGGATAAAAATTCTTCTTCTAAAGTCATAGAAATATGGGCAGTGCCTGTGGCTCAGTGGGTAGGACGCTGGCCCCATATACTGAGGGTGGCAGTTCAGAAACGGCCACAGCCAAACTGCAACAACAACAACAAAAATAGCCAGGCGTTGTGGCGGGCACCTGTAGTCTCAGCTACTCAAGAGGCTGAGGCAGGAGAATTGCCTAAGCCCAGGAGTTGGAGGTTGCTATGAGCTTTGACGCCACAGCACTCTACTGAGGGCAATAATGTGACACTCTGTCTCTAAAAAAAAAAAAGTCATAGAAATACATGTTTGAGAGAAGATAGTGGAGATTCTAGTTACTTAATTTCCTGACATACAATATTAATATAGCAACTGTGTATTGCCATAAGACTAGAGGTATCTTACATCAGGTTCTGCATAGGTTTTATGCCTTTTTAGTAGCAAAACTCTGGAGGGAAATATAGTAGTCAATGTTGTTTTGGAGAATTGTGAAGTAAATATTCCCTAGGCTTCTGGGCAGCTTGATATTAAAGTGCAAACTTGATGAATTTTTGGCATTTTGTGAGCTCATCATGTTAAAACTTTAAAAATAGTTGCTTTGGGGTTAAACTCAGCTGTAGTGGAAACTGTAAGCTTTTATTGGTCTGTTGCATTAGAGGTACTAGTGGAAAATTTGTTCAGAATACTATTAATCAACAAAAACCATATATTACAGTTTTCTTTTTGAGACTTTAACTTGACTGTTAATTGTATTCTTCTTAAATCTACTTTGTTACAAACCACCACAGTTGTTTTTTTCTCTAGATGGTTAGGTAGCATTTGAAGCTGATTGGTTATATACCACACAATTCTTTACACAGAGACAAGAAAAATGACGTGTTAAATATAGCAGGCAGGATCTTTAACCAATACATGATTTACAGATTTATCTAGGAACTCTTTTTTTTTGAGACAGAGCCTCAAGCTGTCGCCCTGGTAGAGTGCTGTAGCATCACAGCTCACAGCAACCTCCAACTCCTGGGCTCAAGCAAGTTTCCTGCCTCTGACTCTCAAGGAGCTGGGACTACAGGCACCCACAATGCCCGGCTATTTTTTGGTTGCAGCCATTATTGTTGTTTGGCGGGCTGGGCTGGATTTGAACCCGCCAGCTCAGGTGTATGTGGCTGGCACCTTAGCCGCTTGAGCCATAGGCGCTGAGCCGAAACTCTTTATTTTTTATTTATTTTATTTTAGTTTAGTTTAGTTTTTGAGACAGAGTCTTACTTTGTCACCCTAGGTAGAGTGCTGTGGCATCATAGCTCACAGCAACCTCAAACTCTTGGGCTTAAGCAGTCCTCTTGCCTCAGCCTCCTGAGTAGCTGGGACTATAGGGGGGCACCACTATGCCTGGCTGGTTTTTGTATTTTTAGTAGAGATGAGGTCTCACTCTTGCTCAGGCTGGTCTGGAACTCCTGAGCTCAAGCAGTCCACCTTTCTCAGCTTCCCAGAGTGCTAGTGCCAGGATTACAGGAGTGAGCCACTGCGCTCGGCCTCTGTGGACTCTTTAAAAAGTGATCGTTAAAAAAAAAAAAAGAAGTGATCATTTATTTCTAAAAAGTTTGATATTACTAAAAAGTAGTCTTCAGAGTTAAGTCTTTTAGGCAGTACGAAGCCCTCTTTCACCTTTATTTTTTTAAACTGTAACCAATACAGACAGGCTCACTCTCATTGTGAAGATTTATTGCACTAAAAGTAAACACATCAGACCTTTGGTACACACACCACATCAAATATGAAAACGTTCACTCAGCAACAATAAATTGTTTTTATAAGGCCAAGTGAATGAACTTGATTAGTTATATGATGGCATTAAAAGTGACTGGGCTTTACATGGGTTTAAATTGTGAGCTGTTTCAGGAGAAGATACTATCTATGCCAAGGTAGTATCAGGTTTGAAATGGCAATGTTTGGGATTCTATGAACAAAAGGGAACAGATTTACAACAAGAGCACAGGAGGTGGGTTTGAAAATGGACTCTCTCTTTCCTGGCTCTCTCACAGTTTTACGTTCACATACTTCCTTTTTTTTCTGAGGTTCTGAAACAAAAACAAACCATAGGCTCTGCAACTGCTAAAGGAGCTTTTGAATTCTTTCTAAAGCGGAAATTGACTTTACCTAACCAATATACTTCCTGTGTATGCTGTATCCGTTCAAGAGTAAGATATGACCTGGGGGGGGGGGGGGGTATAGTGCACAACTGCAGAATTTCCTCTTGATGGTCAAGGTTCAAATTGTATTACAATGCTCTGACACAAGTGTCTTCATTAATTCTGGTATCTGTAATGTGTATACGAATCACCTAAGGGTCTTGTTAAAAATACAGTTTCTGGCTGGGTGAGGTGGCTCACCCTGTAATCCTAGCAATCTGGGAGGCCGAGGTGGGCATATTTTTTGGGCTCAGAAGTTTGAGACCAATGCAAGCGAGAGTGAGATCACTGTCTCTACTAAAAATAGAAAAAATTAGCCAGGAGCCCATCAGTAGTCTCAGCTGCTTGGGACACTGAGGCACAAAGAACACTTGAACCCAGAAGTTTGAGACTGTGGTGAGCTGTGATAGCCCTGCTGCACTCTACTCAGGGCAGAAGAGTGACACTCTGTCTCCAAAACAAAAGCAACAACAAACCAGCTTCTAATTCAGTTCTAGGTTCTATGTGGGGGCTGAGGTTCTGCATTTCAAACAGTGTCTAAGGTTATGTATTAAAATCATAAGATACTCTCTTTCCGGTCCCTCCGCCACACTTTTTTTTTTTTTTTTTGTCTAGACAGAGTCTCACTTTATCACCCTCGGTAGAGCTCTGTGGCATCACAGCTCACAGCAACCTCCAACTCCTGGGCTTAGGCAATTCTCTTGCCTTAGGTGCCTGTTGTCCCAGTTAACCTCATGAGTAACTGGGACTACAGGCACCCACCACAATGCCCGGCTATTTTTGTTGTTGTTGTTGTTGTTGTTGTTGTTGTTGTTGTTGCAGTTTGGCCTGGGCCGAGTTTGAACCCCCCACCCCCTACCCACAAGGCCACAGGTGCCGCCCTCCCCCCTTTTTTTTTGGGTGGGGGGCAGAATCTCACTCTGTCGCCCGGGCTAGAGTGCCATCGTGTCATAACTCACTGCAACCTCAAAGTTCTGGGTTCAAGCAATCATCTTGGCTCAGCTTTCTGACTAGCTGGAACTACAGGTGCCCACAACAACAACAATGGGTTAGTTTTTCTATTTTTAATAGAAAATGGGGTCTTGCTCTTGCCTAGGCTGGTCTTGAACTCCTGACGTCAAATGATCCTCCTGCCTCTGCCTCCCATAGAGCCACCACAATAGCCTCCAGTATTTTTGTTGTTTTTTTTTTGAGAGAGAGTCTCATTATGTTGTCCTCAGTAGAGTGTTGTAGTATCACAGCTTATAGTAACCTCAAACTCTTGGGCTTAAGGGATTCTTTTGCCTGAGCCTCCCAAGTGGCTGGGACCACAGGCACCGGCCATAACACCTGACTTTTTTTTTGTTGTAGTTTTCATTGTTGTTTGGCAGGCCTGGGCTGGGTTCAAACCCACCAGCCTCCGTGTATGTGGCTGGCGCCCTACACACTGAGCTACAGTGCCACGATAGCTTCCAGTTCATTTTAAAAGCTCTTTTTAAAAAAAAGCACATGATTAATTTCTGACTTGTTTTCCTTTTTAAATAATCCCACAACAGATTAGATTAACTTCATTTCTATTCAACGGCATTGATTTTCAAGGTGGTATGTAAATGAAGGCCCAACTTGAGTGGTAAACCAAATCAAATATATTTTAGGTTTATGGCCTTTCTTTCTTTCCTTTTTTTTTTTTTTTTTTTTTGAGACAGAGTCTGATGCTGTCACCCTGGGTAGAGTGCCTAGAGTGCAGTATCGTCACAGCTCACAGCAACCTCTTAACTCTTAGGCTTACGCATTTCCCTTGCCTCAGCCTCCAAAGTAACTGGGACTATAGGCACCCACCACAACACCTGGCTATTTTTTTGTTGCAGTTGTCATTGTTTTTTTAGCTGGCCCAGTCTGGGTTCAAACCCGTCAGCCTTTGTGTACATGGCCAACGCCCTACCCACTGAGCTATGGGCACTGCCCAACTTTCCTTTTTTTTTTTTAACTTTGACTTGGATTTATTTCATGGAAGTTCTCTGATAACTATAGAGATTGGTAAGATTAGAATTTCTCCTTTATGATTTAAGGAATTATTTTCTCTAACTGCACAAATATTGTAGTTGTAATTATTGTTAAAAGGACAGAAAATTGTTTCTATGATATGCCCATCCAGCAAATCAGACTGTTCTTTTTTTCTGTATTAGTCCTCCAGTATGGGCATCTTTTATTTTTTTATAAACATAGTTGTGAAAATCGCTGGAAAACAATATACAGGATGGCCATAAAATTCATGTGCAATTTAAAATAGTTGTCTCTTTTTTATTTAATTTTTTTTTTTTTTTTTTTTTTTTGAGACAGTCTCACTACGTCACCGTTGGTAGAGTGCTGTGGCATCATAGCTCATAGCAACCTCAAGCTCTTGGTCTTAGGCGATTCTCTTGCCTCAGCCTCCCAAGTAGCTGGGACTACATGTGCGCACCACAACACCTGGCTATTTTTTTTTTGGTTGTAATTCTCATTATTGTTTGGCAGGCTCAGGCTGGATTTGAACCCGCCAGCTCCTGTATATGTGGCTGGCATTCTAGCTGCTGAGCTACAGGCGCCAGGCCTTTTTTTTTTGAGACAGAGCCTCAAGCTGTCCCCCTGAGTAGAGTGCTGTAGCTTCACAGCTCATAGCAACCTCCAACTCCTGGGCTCAAACGATTCTCCTGCCTCCATCTCCCAAGTAGCTGGGACTATAGGAACCCACCACAACGCCCATCTATTTTTTTGGTTGCAGCCATCATTGTGGTTTGGCGGGCCGTGCTAGATTCAAACCCACCAGCTCAGGTGTATGTGGCTGGCGCCTTAGCTGCTTGAGCCACAGGCACCTAGCCTTTTTTTTTTTTTTTTTTTTTAAGACAGTCTCAAGCTGTCACCCTGGATAGAATGCCATGGTATCATAGCTCACAGCAATCTTCAACTTGGGCTCAAGTGATCTTCTTGCCTTGGTTTTTTTTTTGAGACAGCACTTCAAGCTGTCACTCTGGGTAAAGTGCTATGGCATCACAGCTCACAGCAACCTCCAACTCCTGGGCTTAAGCAGTTCTCTTGCCTCAGCCTCCCAAGCAGCTGAGACTACAGGCACCCGCCACAATGCCCAGCTACTTTTTGGTTGTAGTTGTCATTATTGTTTTGGCAGGCCTGGACTGGATTTCAGCCTGCCAGCTCTGTTGTATGTGGCTGACACCTTAGCCACTTGAGCTCTTTTTTTCTTTTTTTTTTTTGAGACAGAGCCTCAAGCTATTGCCCTGGGTAGAGTGCCATGGCATCACAGCTCACAGCAACCTCAAACTCCTGGGCTCAAGCGAGTCTCCTGTCTCCGCCTCCCAAGTAGCTGGGACTACAGGGGCCCGCCACAACGCCTGGCTATTTTTTGGTTCCAACTGTCATTGTTGTTTGGCGGGGGCCCGGGCTGGATTTGAACCTGCCAGCTCAGGTGTATGTGGCTGGCGCCTTAGCCGCTTGAGCCACAGATGTCGTCGAGCCGAGCTCTTGTTTTCTTTTCTTTTCTTTTTTTTTTGAGACAGAGTCTCACTATGTCGCCCTTGGTAGAGTGCTGTGGTGTCACAGCTCAAAGTAACCTCAAACTCTTGGGCTCAAGCAATTGTCTTGCCTCAGCCTCCCAAGTTGCTGGGACTGTCGGCACCCACCACAAAGCCCAGCTATTTTTTTGTTGCAGTTGTCGTTGTTTAGCAGGCCCAGGCTGGGTTCAAACCCACGAGCCTTGGTGCATGTGGCTGGCATCTTACCCACTGAGCTACGGGCACCGCCCAGTTTTTTTTGTTGGGTCTTACTCTGTTGCCCTGGGTAGAGTGCCATGGTGTCATCGCTCAGAGAAACCTCAAACTCATGGGCTCAAGTGATCCTCTTGCCTCAGCCTCCCAAGTAGCTAGGACTATAGGTACCCGCCACAACACCTACCTAGGTTTTTCTATTTTTCATAGAGATGGGTTCTTACTCTTGCTCAGGTTGGTTTTGAACTCTTGAGCTAGAGCAATCCATCGGCCTCAGCCTCCCAAAGTGCTAGGATTACAGGCATGAGCCACCTCACCTGGCTGGAAAACAGTGTATTCTGCTTTTTTTTTTTTTTTTTGTAGAGGCAGAGTCTCACTTTATTGCCCTAGGTAGAGTGCTGTGGCATCACAGCTCACAGCAGCCTCCACCTCCTAGGCTTAGGTGATTCTCTTGCCTCAGCCTCTTAAGTAGCTGGGACTACAGGTGCCTGCCACAATGCCCGGCTATTTTTTGTTGCAGTTTGGCCGAGCCGGGTTCAAACCCGCTACCCTCGGTACATGGGGCCGGTGCCCTACCCACTGAGCCACAGGTGCCGCCTATCTGCTTTTCTAATTTAATATTGGAGAATGAATGGAAAGCTTTCTAGATTTCTGTTAGCTGTTGGAATAGTGTCCTTTATTCTTATGTTCTTTCTTGTTGGATTTGTCTTGTACTTCAAACTCTTGCTAAGAGAAAGTTAGCAAAAGAGCTAGGGTAGTAAATATATATCATGTAAAACTGTGATCTACAAAGTATGTATTTGCATATTTATTTATTTTGAGACAAGAGTCTCACTTGTGTCACCCTGGGTAGAATGCCATTGTGTCAGAGCTCACAGCAACCTCAAACTCTTGGGCTCAAGCAATCTTCTTACCTCAGTCTCTTCAATAGCGAGGACTAGAGGCACCTGCCACAAATGTGTGGCTGTTTTTTCTATTTTTGGTAGAGATGGGATCTCACTCTTCCTCAGGCTGGTCTTGAACTCCTGAACTCAAGCGGTCCACCCGCCTCAGCCTTCCAAAGTGCTAGGATTACAGGTATGAGCCACCATGCCTGGCCAATAATAATAATTTCTAACATTTATTTATTGAGAACAATTGTGTGCCAATTATTTTACCCAGTGTAATACATAGGTTATTTTAATTAATGCTTGTAGCAGCTTCATGAAGTAACCATTTTTATTCTCACTTGATAAAGAAATTGAGGCATGGAGTAGTTAATTAACTTAACAAAATTGTTTTGGTTAAGATTCACATAGTTGGTTCAGTGCTTGTAGCTCAGCAGCTAAGGATGCCAGCCACATACACCGGAGCTGGTGGACTCGAATCCAGCCTGGGCCTGCCAAACAACAATGACAGCTGCAACCAAAAAAAAAAAAAAAAAAAATGGCCAGGCGTAGTGTTAGGTGCCTATAGTCCCAGCTACTTGGGAAGCTGAGGCAAGAGAATTGCTTAAGCCCAAGAGTTGGAGGTTGCTGTGAGTTGTGATGTCACAGCACTCTACGAGGGGCAACAAAATGAGACTATGTCTCTAAAAAAAAAAAAAAAAGAAAAAAGATTCACATAGTTTGTGAATTAAGGAACCAGAATTTGAGCCCATTCTGTCTGAGCCAAAGGCCAGTTGATGGAGTTCTGCCCAATTGTACTAATGAATCAATTTGATTTTATCAGTGGATGGAGAGTTTGTATATATTATTCAGCCTTTAAAAAGAAGGAAATTCTGCCATTTGTGACAGCATGGATGATCCTGGAGGATGTCAGGCTAAGTGAGATAAGCCAGTGAATGTGAAATCCAAAAATGGCTCGGGCCTGTAATTCCAGCACTTTGGCTAAGGCAGGAGTATCCCTTGACCCAGGAGTTTAAGATCAGCCTGGGTAACATAGCGAGACCCTCATCTCTACAAAAAATATATTTTTTTAATTAGCTGGATTTCGTGGTTTGTACCTATAATCCTAGCTACTTGGAAGGCTGAGGCAGGGGACTGCTTGAGCCTAGGAATTTGAGACTGTAGACAGCAATGATAATGCCACTACCCTCCAGCCTGGGTGACAGTCTTATTCTGTCTCTGAATTAAAGAAAACGTTGAATCCATAGAAGTTGAGTGGTTAGGGTATGGGGTAGGAGATGGGGAGATGTTACTCAAAGGGTACAAAGTTTCATTTACATACTTTGAATAAATTATAGAGACCTAAGGTACAGGATTGGGACTGTAGTGAATAATATATTATATACTTGAAATTTAAGATTAATCTTAAGTATTTTGCCACATACACATACTAAGGTAACCATATGAATAGATGTACATGTTAATTAGCTTGATTGTAATAATCAGTTCATTATGTATATGTGTATCAAAACATGTTGTTCACCTTAAATAAATATAATTTTAATTTAAAATTATTTTAAATGAATAGAAGTGATAATTGTTATACCTTTGAATTATTATGAATGATACCTGTAGATTAGTCCTTTTTAGAGATTCTGATTTTGAGTTTTTTATTATTTCTTTTCAGATCAAAGACAGTGCATCACAGACAAGGGATGTTCTCAAACAGCATTTTAATGATTTAAAAGGAACCCTTGGGAAGCTCCTGGATGAGCGATTGGTGGCCCTTTTGCAGGAGGTGGATGTCATTGAACAGGAGACCATTAAACCACTGGATGACTGTCAGAAGCTCATAGAACATGGAGTTAACACTGCAGAGGACTTAGTCCGAGAAGGTGGGTGTCCAGGGAGCCTGTTAAGTGTGGATCACTCATGTTAATACTTGCCGATTTCTTTCTTTTCTTTCTTTTTTTTTGAGACAGAGTCTCACTATGTTGCCCTCGGTAGAGTGCCATGGCGTCACACCTCACAGCAACCTCCAACTCTTGGGCTTAAGCCATTCTCTTGCCTGAGCCTCCCAAGTAGCTGGGACGACAGGCACCTGCCACAACGCCTGGCTATTTGTTGTTGTAGTTGTCATTGTTGTTCAGCCGGCCCAGGCCAGGTTTGAACCTGCCAACTTCAGTGTATGTGGCCGGTGCTGTAACCACTGTGCTCTGGGCGCTGAGCCGCTTTGCTGATTTCTCAGGGTACCAGCAGGCTTCTTGCTATTTATGGAGTACTTAGGATGTTCCTGCCTTGAGATGGTTTGTAATATTGTATGAGAGATACATAGTATGTTAAGGGTAAGTGCAATCGAAGTGTTAGTTATTATCATTTACAAAACAAGAAGGAGTAAATGATTTTTCTCAAAAGTCACTATTATAGGCTTGGAACCGTAGCACAGTGGTTACTGTGCCAGCCACGTACACCAGCCACGTACTGTGCTAGCTAAAAAATAACAACAATGACAACAGCAATAAAAAATAGCCGGGTGTTGTGGCAGGCACCTGTAGTTCTAGCTACTTGGGAGGCTGAGGCTGAGAGAATTGCTTAAGCCCCAGAGTTGGAGGTTGCTGTGAGCTGTGACACTACAGCACTCTACCGAGGGCAACATAGTGAGAGTCTGTCTCAAAAAAAAATAAAAACCCTGGTGTAATAGAGATTCACTGTTAACAATTTTAAGGTCAGTTTGTCTCAAATACTTTTCAGAATGTTTATGGTTCATAGAATTTAAAATGTGATTGGTGTCTTCTTCTGAAATTGGAGTTATTGTAGTCCTGTCTCTAGCCAGTTATTTTGGCTGAGTCATGCCCTGCAGCCTCCTTCCTTCACATCTACCTTCTCCCCTTCAGCATGTAAGTAGGTCTGTGTCTAGTACCTACCTAAAAAGGTAACGGTTCTGCTCTTCAGGGTTTACAACCCAGTGGGATAGACATGGGTGCTAAGCGAGATCTAAGACCTTACACAGAGGGAAGTACTTAACTGGGCCCGGAAAAGTATAGGATAGTTTTCTGTAGGAGGAGTTGCACAGAGACTTGAAGAAGTTCATCAAGCAAATAAGAAAAAGAGGAGGTAATATCATGATTGGAGTGTATGGCATACTTAAGGATTTGCTGAAGCATTTTAAGAAACAAGAGTTATACTATCAGATTGACATATTTCTTTTCTTTCTTTCTTTTTTTTTTTTTTTTTGAGACAGAGTCTCACTATATCACCGAGTGCTATGGCATCATAGCTCACAGCAACCTCAAACTCTTGGGCTTGAGCGATTCACTTGCCTCAGCCTCCCATGTAGCTGAGACTATAGGCACCTGCCACAAAACTGAGCTAATTTTTCTACTTTTTTAGTAGAGACGGGGTCTTGCTTTTGGCCAGGCTTGTCTTGAACTGCAGACTTTAGGGGATCCTTCCGCCTTGGCCTCCCAGAGTGCTAGGAGCAAGCCACTATGCTTGCCCAAGACAGTTTTTGGAGATAGAATTATAGATGATTTTATTGATCAGTGATTGGCATTTATTGGTGATTACCTGGATATAGGATGGAGGGGAAAAGGAAGGATTTAGGATGACAAAAACCAAGCTGGTCTTAGATGACCAAGTGGGTAGAGTTGCCATTACTGATACTAGGAAACGAAGGAGGAGGGGAGGGTGTTAGCAAGTGGTTAGGCATTTGGCTTGATCACATTGAATTTAAGGTGCTTACCATGGAAATATGGGTTTGATTCTTAGGAGGGAGATCATACGTGGAGATGTCAGAGTGGCAGTTAATGGCATACATGTCAAATCTGAATCCATGGGAATAAGTAAAATCTTTAGGAAATATCGTATAATATGAGAAGAGCAGGTGGCAGGGAGAACATTAAGGGACACCAACACTTAAGGATCAGTTGAGGAAAAGGTCCATGGAAGGAGCCTGAATGCCATCCATTCTGCAGAGTGAGTGCTTAGAATATGGCACTAGTGTTATCGTTACATGCTGATTACATTTTTGTTTTATCTTCAATGAGAAGTGTTTATTTACCACTGACCCTAACAGTGCCTTTGAGAAAATTCCTTTTAGCAGCACCACAGAATGTCTTTCCCTGGAGACTTTGCATTTGGAAACAAACCCATAAGCAGTTCAGCACAGGTCAGGAGTACACACCCATCACCCTGAGGACTGACTCTTTGTTTTTATTTTAGAAAAGAAATCCTTTGAGGCATATACAAGTTTGTTAGCGCATTTGATGCTTGAATTTTTTTGTACTTCAGAAATATTTTAAATTTTGAACTTTCCCCCTACCCCCAGGAATAAAAACTTATTTATGAAATATTGTGGATTTTGAGGTTATATTTGATATGTTTCTGTTTTTCTTTAGTGAGAAAGGTCATATGGTCTCAAAAAACTTGAATAAGTCCAGGGTACTTTCAAATGGAAAAGAGTTCTGACAGTGTTCTTAGGGCTGAGGACGGACATAGAACTTGGTCACTTTCTTTCCTTATTTTTTTTTATAACAGAATTTCACTTTGTCACCCTTGGTAGAGTGCTGTGTTGTCATAGTTCACAGCAACCTCAAACTCTTAGCTCCCGCAATTCTCTTGCCTCAACCTCCTGAGTAGCTGAGACTACAGGTGCCTGCCACAACACCTGGCTATTTTTAGAGACAGGATCTCGCTCTAGCTCACGCTGGTCTCAAACTTGTGAGCTCAGGAGATCTGCCTGCCTCTGCTTCCCAGATTGTAGGCGTGAGCCACCACACAGGGCCAAGTTGGTCATTATCATATGCTACTATCTAGCATTTCCTTTCTATTATTTGGTTGAATAATTTCTAATTCAATGTATGATATTCTTTTAAGAAAACATAACTGCTTTTTTTGGCTTTTTAAGGCTATGTATCTAGGCCAGGCATGATGGCTCAAGCCAGTAATCCTAGCACTCTGGGAGGCTGAGTCAGGAGGATCCCTTAAGGTCTGAAGTGGAGACCAGAGTGAACAAGAGTGAGACCTAAAAGTAGATGAATTAGCTGGGTGTTGTGGTGGGCACTTGTAGTCCAGTTCAAGGGGCTGAGGCCAGAAGATTGCTTGAGACCAGGAGTTTGAGGTTGCTGTGAGCTAGTGAGGCTCTGGCACTCTAGCTTCGGACAGCAGAGGGATGCTGTGTTTCAAAAAAAAATTAAAAAATGAAAAGACTGTTGTCCTCTTGGTCCTGTCAGAGTAATATTTTATACTGACTTCTATTACAGTTGGTAAAAATTCTGTAGGAAAGATGGGGAAAAGTCCCTGGATCTTTGTTTTCCTAAAATTGGTCTACAATTTTACAATTTCTATAAACTCTATACAGTTTCCTTGCATAGAGTAGAATTCACTTCTGGCAAAATGTTATCCTTTTTCCGCTTGGGCTTAACCTTAATCACTTCTAAAATAGTTTCTAGTTTTTTGGAATTTGACTGTGCCATCACTTGAGATTTGTTTGCAAGAAAACCACTAACCCACCTAGACCTGACTGTTTTCCACTGTACTTGTTTTCTTTTTCTTTGTTGTAGGTGAGATTGCCATACTTGGTGGTATAGGAGAACAAAATGAAAAACTGTGGAGCTTTACCAAAAAGGCCTCACACATTCAGTTGGACAGGTAAAAGAGTTTGTGCCTTTTGGACTTAACTTTTAAGCACTTAAACTGTGTCTGGTTTTTATTACGATATTACTACAGAGTTCTTTCAATTCTAAGAGAATTTCCGTGTTCGAAATTCTGAACAAGGGGGCGCCAGCCCCATGTACCAAGGGTGGCAGGTTTAAACGCGGCCCCAGCCAAACTGCAACAAAAAAGTAGCCAGGCGTTGTGGTGGTTACCTGTAGTCCTAGCTACTTGGGAAGCTGAGGCAAGAGAGGCTGGGCCCAGGAGTTGGAGGTTGCTGTGACGCCAGGGCATTTTACCGAAGGCAATAAAGTGAGACTCTGTCTCTACAAAAAAAAACGACTCTGAACATGTTATTAAAATTAAGTCATATTTTAGTAAACCAGATCTTTTGGTGTAAGCCTGCCAGTTTTTCTACCACGTTTCTGTCTTTGGGAGGAGAATCTTTGTTGTTGTTTTTTTTTTTTTTTTTGTTTTTTTAGAGAGACAGTTTCACTTTGTCGCCCGTGGTAGAGTGCCATGGCATCACAGCTCACAGCAACCTCCAGCTCTTGGGCTTAGGTGATTCTCTTGCCTCAGCCTGCTGCGTAGCTGGGACTACAGGCACCTGCCACAACACCCAGCTTTTGTTGTTGTTGTTGCGGTTTGGCCGGGTCAGGGTTCGAACCCACTACCCTTGGTATATGGGGCCAGGCACCCTACTCACTGAGCCACAGGCGCTGCCCTGGGAAGAGAACCTTTATGGAACATTTTGCAAAGGCTCTATTGCCATGAGAATTACGTACTGGGAGCTTCCGGATCCTTCAAATATAACTGCTGTAAAAATAGTCCATGTATTTTTAACTCTCAGTTAAAAGTGTCATATACTAAGCTTTGTTTCCTCAGCTTACCAGAAGTGCCTTTGTTGGTTGACGTGCCTTGCTTATCTGCTCAGTTGGATGACTCAGTTCTTAACATAGTGAAAGACCACATTTTTAAGCATGGAACTGTAGCATCTCGCCCACCAGTACAGATAGAAGAACTAGTAGAGAAGCCTGGAGGCATCATAGTACGATGGTGTAAGGTACGTGACTCAGAATTGTAGAAGAGGCTTCCACATTATGGATTTGATACTTTGGGGCCGTTAAAAATTTTCATTAACTACCGTTGAATATTCTCTTTTCTTCTTAAAGAAAACCCCTTTTGCTTTACAATGAAAATAAAGTCACAAAATATGAGCTGAGGTAGCTCTTCTACTTTTAGATAAACAGTCTTGAAGTGCTTTCCAAAATCCTTGTATCACAACATTGTTTCCCATTTCATATTTCCCAGACTTACTTCAGTGAATTAAGGCTTTCTCACATTTCTGTTTATTAGAAATGTCCAAAGGTGATGATGAATATCAGATGTCTCCATATTTTCTTTTCTTTTCTTTTTTTTTGAGACTGAGTCTTAGTATGTCACCCTAGGTAGAGTGCTGTGGCATCATAGCTCACAGCAACCTCAAACTCTTGGGCTTAAGTGATTCTCTTGCCTCAGCCTCCCAAGTAGCTGGGACTACAGGTGCCTGCCACAATGCCCAGCTATTTTTTTGTTGCAGTTGTCATTGTTCAGCAGGCCCCAGCCAGGATTGAACCTGCCAGTCTTGGTATAAGTGGCCAGCGCCCTAACCACTGAGGTACAGGTGCTGAGTCATGTCTCAATATTTTCTTTCAGCACTCAATGAATGCCTCTGAAATAAGATTTCTAAAATATGATGGTTGGGCTTGGTGGCTCACTCCTGTAATCCTAGCATTCTGGGAGGCTGACATGGGCGGATTGCTTGAGCTCAAGAGTTCGAGACAAGCCTGAACTAGAGCAAGACCCCTTCTCTAAAAAAAAATAGCTGGGCATTGTGGCAGGCACCTGTCATCCCAGCTATGCTGGGCAAGAAGATCACTTGAGCTCAAGAGTTTAAGGTTGCTATAAGCTATGACGCCATGGCACTCTACCAAGGGTGACAAAGTGAGACTATCTTTAAAAAAAAAGGCTAGGTGAGGGTGGCTCATGCCTGTAATCCTAGCCCTCCAGGAGGCTGAGGCGAGTGGATTGCCTGAGCTTACGTGTTCGAGAACAGCCTAAGCCAGAGCGAGACCTACTCTCTAAAAATAGCTGGGTGTTGTGGCAAGCACCTGTAGTCCCAGCTACTTGGGAGGGTGAGACAAGAGGATTGCTTAAGACCAAGAGTTTGAGGTTGCTGTGAGCTGTGATGCCATGGCAGTCTGCCAAGGATGACAAAGTGAAACTCTGTCTCCAAGGAAAAAGATTCCTAAAATATGGTTTCTTTACGTTGTCAGTATTACTAGGAGCTTTGTTATTAAATTATATATATGAGTTCCCATTATTTAAGTAGAAACTATGGCCCATGTCCAGAGTAGCCATAGGATCTTGCTGTTGACAAATACAGAGGTTAGTGTTTAGCTTCTGAAAACAGTTTCTCAAAAGGAAATTTTTTTTTCTTTTTTTGTGACAGTCTCACTATGTCACCCTCAGTAGAGCTCTGTGGCATCACAGCTCACAGCAAACTCAAACTCTTGGGTTTAAGTGATTCTCTTGCCTCAGCTTCCCGAGTAGCTGGGGCTATAGGCACAATGCCTGGCTATTTTTTTTGTTATTGTTGCAGATTTCATTGTTGTTTTACCTGGCCTGTTCCAGGTTCGAACCCGCCAGCCCTGGTGTATGTGGTTGGCACCCTACCCACTGAGCCATGGACATTGCCAAAAAGGAATATTTCTTTAAGAGATGGGATCTTGTTATTTTGCTCAGGCTGGGCTCTTGGGCTCCAGCAATCCTGCAGTTTTCTTCACCCTTCCTTCCAAGTAGCTAGGGCTACAGGCATATACCAGTAACCTTTTTTTTTTTTTTTTAAAGCAACCTCTTTATTAAACTTCTTTTTTTTTTAATGTGTATGTAATTTTATTTATTTATTTTTATTTTTATTTTTGCAGTTTTTGGCCGGGGCTGGGTTTGAACCCACCACCTCCAGCATATGGGACCGGCGTCCTACTCCTTTGAGCCACGGGCACTGCCCTCCTTTTTTGTTTTTTTAAATGAAGCCTTGGTATAGGAGAAAGAAGTACAGGTGGTTTTGTTGATTCAGAACAAGGATGACTCTTTATTTTTATTCTTTCGCTTATCAGTGGACCTAGCTATTTCTGTCTTGTCTTTTCTTTTTTTTTTTGGACCCAGAGCCTCAAGCTGTCACCCTTGGTAGAGTACTGTGGCATCACAGCTCGTAGCACCCTCCAGCTCCTGGGCTCAAGCAATTCTCCTGCCTCCACCTCCCAAGTAGCTGGGACTACAGGCACCTGCCACAACGCCCGGCTGTTTTTTGGTTCCAGCCGTCATTGTTGTTTGGTGGGCCCGGGCTGGATTCAAACCCGCCAGCTCAGGTGTATGTGGCTGGCGTCTTAACCGCCTGAGCCACGGGTGCCAAGCCGGACCTAGCTATTTCTTGGGGTTTTTTTTAAGCTATAAGCATTCTTTCTTTCTTTCTTTATTTATTTTGAGACAGAGTCTCACTGTGTCAAACTGAGTAGAGTGCCATGGTGTCACAGCTCACAGCAACCTGTAGCTCTTGGGCTTAACTGATCTCTTGCCTCAGCCTCCCATGTTAGCAGGCCTAGGCCAGGTTTGAACCCACCAGTCTTGGTGTATGTTGGGTAACCAGCCAATATAAGATTTCTTGTTCCTATTTCTTTATGCACATGTATAAAGTTTTTTTTGTTTTTTTTTAATAGAGACAGAGTCTCACTTTATTACCCTTGGTAGAGTGCTGTGGCATCACACAGCTCACAGCAACCTCCAACTCCTGGACTTAGGTGATTCTCTTGCATTAGCCTCCTGAGTAGTGGGACTACAGGCGCCCATCACAATGCCTGGCTATTTTTTTGTTGCAATTTGGCCGGGGCTGGGTTTGAACCCGCCACCCTCCAGATATGGGGCCAGTGCCCTACCCACTGAGCCAAAGGTGCCACCCACAAGTGTAAAGTTTTTTTCTGAAGTCTATTCCTAGCTGTAAATTTATGAGGTTTTAGAATATTGCGCCTATACTCTCGTGGTTAATACAGACTTTGGCCAAAATGATTGAATCAGAGTTTAGCCTTCTATCAGCAGTATATGAGTTTCCATTATTACCCATCTTAACCAGTACTCTGCAAGCTGAGACTTTATATTTTCCCTAAAATGGTATCACATTGTGGATTTAGATTCCATTTTTCATGTTATAAATTAGGTTGAATACAACCTCTTTGACTATTTATTTTTGAGACAGAGTCTCACTCTGTCACTCCATTGTGGTGGCATCATAGCTCACTGCAACCTCAAACTCTTAGGATCAAGCAATTCTTCTGCCTCAGCCTCTTGAGTTACTAGGATATAGGCACGTGCCACTATGCCCAGCTATTCAGAGTCTTACTATGTTGCCTTTGGTAGAGTGCCATTGTGTCATAGCTCACAGCAACTTCAAACTCTTGGGCTTAAGTGATTCTCTTGCCTCTGCCTCCCAAGTAACTGGGACTACAGACACCCACCATGATACCTGGCTATTTTTTTTTGTTGTTGTTGTATTTGTCATTGTTGTTTTAGGAGGCCTAGGCCAGATTCAAATGTGCCAGCCCCAGTGTATGTGGCTGGCTTCCTAGGCGCTGAGCTACAGGCACCAAGCCAATATGGGTCTTTTTCTTGCTCAGGATGGTCTTGAACTCTTGGACTCAAGTGATCCTTCCATATCAGCCTTCCAGAACGCTAGGATTACAGGTGTGAGGCACTGCGCCCAGCCATTAATGGAATGCTTATTTGGCCATTTTTATGTTGGGTACCTTGTTTCCTTTTAATGTTTAGAAGTCCTTTATGGATATTAATTCTCTCTTGATTTTATGAATGATGTATAGTTGTGTGATATTTACCCTTGAATTTTGAATGTTTTATCTTCAGCATTGATTAGAAAACATGCCATTTCTTCAAATGAAACAGAATTTTTTATATTAGACTGAGAAATATAGAATACATGGTTCAATGAAGAAGGGGAATAGCGATTGCATATTTCCTGTGGCTTTCCTGACAACAGCCCACATTCAGCTCCTTGGCCTGTATGTTTGGTCCAAAACGTTGTCATTCAAGATTTTTAAGCAGTGATACTAAGAGAAGTCGTGCTCTGGTTTTTATCTAACATAAAACCTTTTCCTTAGGTGGATGACGACTTTACAGCTCAAGATTACAGGCTCCAGTTCCGTAAATGTACTTCAAACCATTTTGAGGACGTATATGTAGGTTCGGAAACTGAATTCATAGTATTGCACATAGACCCCAATGTTGATTATCAGTTCAGAGTCTGTGCCCGAGGAGACGGCCGGCAGGAGTGGAGCCCGTGGAGCGTCCCCCAGATAGGTCATTCCACGTTGGTGCCTCATGGTATGCTGTTACCTTCTCACTGCTGAAGCTTATGTGAATATTAGAATACTTGTATTCTGTGCTAAGGATAGTTTGCCTTTTTTCTAGAGCTGAATCCTGAATTGATGAGAACAACATGGAACATGTCTTTTACTCATATTACTTCATTTGATTTTATTTCTATCAGTTCTTATCTTCAGAGCACAAATATAATGTTAGACTGGATTTTTAGAATCACAGAAAATCAAAGACTGAAAATATTGTATAGGATACTGATTTTCCAAACTCTCACAACGTAATCTGGCATTTTCTTAAAAGTCTTATGATTTGAAATTAATACCTTTCCTGCATTACTATTTTAAAAGATGTAGATTCCTTTGTTAATTGGTTCTTAATTGTGATGGGATATAGTCAGGCAATTTTGCTTGAATGATTTTTTTTTTTTTTTTTGAGACAGTCTTACTTTGCTCCCTTGGTAGAGTGCCATGGCATCATAGGTCACAGTAACCTCAAACTCTTGGGCTGAAGCAATTCTCTTGCCTCAGCCTCCCAAGTAGCTGGGACTATAGGGGCCTGCCATAACACTCAGCTATTTTTAGAGATGGGGTATTGCTCTTGCCAGGCTGGTCTCGAACCCATGAGTTCAGGCAATCCACCTGCCTGGGACTCCTGGAGTGCTAGGATTATAGGCCTGAGCCACCGAGCTCAGCCTGAATGATGATTTTATTGGATAGGAGGTAACTATGCCAAAAGTGTATAGGAATATACTAAGATTATTTTTGTAATTTGTGGGACTGACCATGATACCCCATTATTGAATTTTTTAGTTTATTGAACTTGCCCATCACCCCTAAGAACAATCTATTCCACTTCCAAATTATATTTAATATGTTTGTGTTGAAGATATTCCTCAAAAGATTCTAATAATTTTCAGTGTCTTTGTTTTTTAAAAAGAGTGGATGACTGGTTTTGAGGGGTACAGTCTCAGCAGTCGAAGAAACATCGCACTCCGGAATGACTCTGAATCCTCAGGTGTTCTCTACTCCAGCGCCCCAACTTATTTCTGTGGGCAGACATTGACATTCAGGCAAGTAGATATTAAAATTTATCTATCATGCCTTCAGTAGCATAGTGAAGTGCATAGAGCGTGCGTGAGCTTGGGATTCAAAATATCTTCAGCTTATTCCATCATTTACAGGCCGTGTTACTTTGTGAAGGTTTTTTATTTCTGTGTATTCAGAGAGTTATTATGTAGATTAACTGAGAAATGTTTATAAAATGCTTGATAATATGTTTATGTCTCTTTTCCTTTTGGTAAATAGAAGTAAATAGATTCTCTGTCAAATGTTAATCCTAAAAATTCAGAGGCTGGGAATTATTTTTCCTTTGTAAATCAGTGAGAGCATGTTTCTATAACACACACCGTATCAGTACAAATGTACTATATATAGATACACATACACACACACCCCAACACACACACTTCTTTGTAAAAACTGAAAGCCAGCCTGCCTCTCCTACCACTGATGAACTTTCTTCACTTTTTTTTTTTTTTGAGAGGTAGGGTCTTGCTCTGTCGCTCAGGCTAGAGTACAGTGTCATGATCATGGGTTCTTGTAATCTCCAACTCCTGGGCTCAAACAATCCTTTCACCTCAGCCTTCTGAGCAGCTAGGACTGCAAGCATGTGCCACCATACCTGGCTAATTTTTAAATTTTTTGTAGAGATAGGGGTTTTGCCATGTTGCTCAGGCTGGTCTTGAGTATCTGGCTTCCTCCCACTTCAGCCTCCCAAAGTGCTGGGATTATAGGCGTAAGCCCCTGCACCTGGCCTATTCTCTTGTATATCAGAAAATTTTCTTTTTTCTTATTTTCATGTTATCCAAAATGCATTCTCTTTGGTCATGTTTCTAAATAGCTTTTCCTAGAAACCAAAGTCCAGTTTTGATTTAGAGAAGTAAAGCTTACTTGATTTTCACCAGATTCACCTTCGTGTAGCAAACTATCCTCCAAGTATGTCTAGAGATAAAGGGATTTTATTGTGAAAGTTTGTCCCAGGTTCCTCTAGTTCTCAGTCCCTTGTTGTATAGGGCATGGGAGAGTATCTCAGAGTTTTATCTAAACCACTGTTGCCATGTTGCCTTCCAGCTAAACAATTTGAACTGTCAGCAGTTGTTAAGATGTGCTGGTTTATTCTGTGTCTCATTTTTGACACCTCCTCTCACCCCTTAATGAAGAAAGAATGACTTAATAACCAGAAAAATGCCAACAAATAGAGAAAGAAAAACATGAGACTCATACCTAAAATCTGTTTAATTATTCCCCAAGTAATCATGAGTTTTCTATACTAATATACCTCCTCTCTGCTTATGTCCCTTGTTTATAGAAATATTTCCATTAGTGAATCTCCTCAGAACAACGTACTTCTGTGTAATGACAGAGTATCCTGATTTGTTACAGTTAAGCCAGATATCTCAGACTATTACAATAATGCTAATTGTGGTGAATGTTTAAACAACATTTACTTTGTACCACCTACTCTTTCATTTTACTTGTATTATCTCGTTTGATTCTCATAATAACCCAGTGAGATAGGTAGAGTTTTCCATTGTAGGGATGAGGAAACTGAGGCCAAAGAAATTACTATTTACGCAATGTCACACAGCTAGTAAATGCCAGAGCTAGGATTTAAATCCCGGCAGTCTGACTCGGTGTACTTTTAACTATTAGTTTATATTGCTTCTCCTTTGTCTTTTTTATGTGAGAGAAAGATGATTCTAGTTAGTATTGGAGTCTATAGTTTCCCTGCTATCGCTAGTGTTTTTCGTTTTATATGACCTTTTATTTCCTGGTGACAGTGATCCCTGCCACTTGATCTGATGTTCTCTTGTTTTTTAAATTCTTCCTCTGTGGATATAGGAGAATATCTGATAGATTGCATACTTAAGTTTATTTCTTAAATCATTCAGCAAATACTTATTACAACATTGGAAATTACACAAATTTATTTAAGCTCACTTTGTACCATCTGCTGACTGGCCTGACACTTAGTAGGCCTCAAGGAACTGTTAGTTTCCCCATCCTCTCCAAAGATGTATGACAGGGCCTAGCTCGGGAAGGTGATTCACTTAAGTGAGAAAATCACTTAAGCTCGGTATTATCTTAGCCGGACCTCTGCATTTTTGTCATTTTCTCTTTGAGTGTGAAATGAAAATATTTCTCCCACTTATTTAAAGGAATTTCAAGCATCAGCAATTAAGTTAGAATATGTAAAGTACAGGGGGGAGTCTGTGCATAAGGCGGAGGACAGATGGGTGCTTTGTGAGGGTGCTTATGGGCCTAATAGTTAGAAGGGAGACTATGTTCTTGTTGGCACTGCTCTTGCTGTCTAGCCCATGTTGCCCTTGATGAAGTTTCTAGAAGGCATATTGCTATTGAAGCCAGAGAAACCTGCCTTATTGGCTGGCAACTTAACATTCTCTAGAGCCGACTCTCACTTGGTTTCCAGGTCTGCTAGCAGCCCCTCGTTCTGGGCCTCTCTCCCACCTCCTGTCTGAACATTCCTGTTCTCTCTTTCCTTCTAAGATTTCCTGATCTTATTATTTTTTACCCATACTTTTACTTTTTTTACTTTTTCCTGTCTACCACCTTTTTTTTTTTTTTTTTTTTTTTCAGATTAACGAGGGTATAAACGATTAGGTTACATTGTATGCATTCCTTTTTTCTTTAAAACAGCTTCATTTCCTCTGGATGCTAGTAGTCTTCCTTAATTCTAATACCCGAGGAGGTAAACTGTTACTGTCTTCCTCTTACAAAGGAAGAAACAAAGGCAGAGATAGACTAAGTGATTTGTCATTCTTCAAATCCTGGTAGTCTAGCTTCAAAGTCTGTACTATTTTGTTTTGTTTTTTTGAGACAGAGCCTCAAGCTGTCACCCGTTGGGTAGAGTGCTGTAGCATCATAGCTCACAGCAACCTCCAACTCTTGGGCTTAAGCGATTCTCTTGCCTTGGCCTCCCAAGTAGCTGGAACTACAGGCGCCCGCCACAATGCCCAGCTATTTTGGGGGGGTTGTCATTGTTGTTTGGCAGGTCCAAGCTGTATTCGAACCTGCCATCTCTGGCGTATGTGGCTGGCGCCTTAGCCGCTTGAGCTACAGGCGCCGAGCCATCTGTACTGTTAATCACTGTGCTGTCTGCCTTTCACAAGTGACATGAGAAGAAAAATCAAGGGGAGAATAAGCCTAGCTATTTTTTATTATTGACTTTTTTCTTCAAACAACATTAAAAAATTGATGTTCCAGTCCTCTATTGATGTTTAAGAAACTATCCCAGGACGGTGCCTGTGGCTCAGTGAGTAGGGTGTCAGTCCTATATACCAAGGGTGCCGGGTTCAAACCCAGCCCCGGCCAAACTGCAACAAAAAAATAGCTGGGGGTTGTGGCAGGCGCCTGTACTCCCAGCTACTTGGGAGGCTGAGGCAAGAGAATCGCCTAAGCCTAAGAGCTAGAGGTTGCTGTGAGCTGTGAAGCCACAGCACTCTACCAAGGGCGACAAAGTGAGACTCTCTTAAAAAAAAAAATAAAACCCAAAATTTAGTGGCTTGGAACAATTATAGTCCTTTATTGGGCTTAGGAAGCTATAATTTGG
>CAUYPK010162720.1:0-31018 GCA_963574355.1 Loris lydekkerianus | reverse complement strand
GTCCACAGGGGATTTTCTAGAATTTCTTTTCTTCTCTTTTCTAGATCTTCTTGGAGTGTTTTGATCTTGTTTTGCATGATCTCAGATCTTTTGGCATAAAAGTAGCACTTCTCCTGCAAAAATAAACAGATGCCTCCCTTTCTGGCAGTTAATAGGTCTAAGTTACAGTCCTTTAATCCTTTGGGAAAAATTGAACACTTACAATAACATTAATTGTATTAGGAATCTTAATATTATTCTTGTTTTGTATCTTCCCAGTCCTCTGCAGAGTTGGAGCCAAATGATTCTTTCAGTTAAAATCCTCCACCCTATGAAATCCTGTAGTTCTGTAGGGGCTGGAATAGCATCTCCCGCTTGATTCATACTGGCCAGTGAGAAGGGTACCTGTGGGGTGGAACTTTTTGACTGTCAATAAAAAGGGAAAGACCAAGCCAGTGGGGCAGGGCGACCATTTGGAATTCTTCTATGCTGTAAGCTCCAGGCTAGTGAATAAATCTCTTCCTCTTATTAAAAAAAAAAAAAAAAATTCATTAACTTTTTGACTTGTGCTATGGTTATATAGAATGTTTTTATTGTCAAATCTAGGTAAAAAATGTATAGAACTCTGTTTTTGAGACTTTTACAGTGACTAAAACTGTTTTGAAATAACTAGTTAAAATTTAATTTTGGACAAAAAAAATTCAGAAGTTATGGTTCTGAGCCATTATTTGTCTTCTTGAAGCTTCCACCCTACAATTCTAATCTTCTCCCTGACAAACCGTCCAACACAGTTACTACCTTCTCTGTGATTGATAGTTTCAGATACTTGGATGGAATTACCACATCACTAAAATGTTAGCTTTTCTAAGTTAAACATTTACTAGCCCTTTAGCTTTTTATCATTGAAAAGGTTTTGAACACCTTCACTTTCCAATCACTTTTATTTTGGAAGTGAAGATATAGGATCTGCTTTGTTTTAAGGGCCGCTCTTGACAGCAGTCACTCTTGACAGATGTAGAAATATTTGACAGACACCTTTCCTGATGCAGACCCTGAATGGTTAGGCCTACCAGCAGTTTCTCCATCAACTGTCAATCCCTTCTAGAGACGGAGTTCCTGTAAGATGGTGAAAGTGACAGTGACAGCTCTTATTAATGTTGACTCCTAATTTAGCAACAAGTTTCAGTAGCATTCAAGAATGCTCAGACTTTTCTTACGGTGATTGGTGCTTTCGAGTAGCTCTTCAGCTCTTCGTCATTACCATAATAGCACACTGAGGCAGAGGTTTCTTGGATGACACCAAGATGGGTCTAAACACGGCTGTGCAACCCATCGTCTTAGTTCGCTTGAGCTGGCATAACAAAAGTCTATAGATTGTGTGACTCAAGTTAATACCCATTTAGTATAGGTCATCTCTTCAGAAAAAAAATCACAAGAGGTATTAGAGTTTTAATAATTTAATTTAGTAGAAAAAAAATTCACTCCTTAGCATTCTGCCCTCAAAAACTTAATAGCCTTTTCACATCCAAAATGCACTCATACAATCCCAACAGCTCCCAAACTCTTAACTCATTTTGGCATTAATTCTAATAATTCTTAACTCATTTTGGCATTAATTTTGACTTTAGATTTTAGAATTAATGCCAAAATGAGTATATATATCTTCTAGTAACATGTGGTAGACTCAAGGCACAATTTATTCTGAGGAAAAATTCACCTCAAGGTGTGAAATCAGATCGGATATGGTATTTCCAAAATACAATGGTGGGCTGGCATTGGATAAACATTCTCATTCCACAACATAAACATTGAAAGGAAAGAAGTGGATAAGAAAAGATGGCCTAAAGACACATGACTTTCTAGACCATACCAGAGGAAGGAAGAATATCAGATTAAGGAGAGGGGAGAACAGACACAGCTCAGGAATAAATCATAGAGAGAAATTTCCATTAATTCATGAGTGGATAAAAAAAATGTAGTATAAGAATATCATAAATGTTACTCAACTATGAGGAGGGATACCTTAATGCCTTTGTCAACAACTTGGGTGGAACTGGAAACCATTATACTAAGTGAACTATCCATAGAATGGAAAAAGAAACACCACATATATTCATCATTAACTTGGAACTGACTGCTGAGCAGAGGGAGACATGAAATTCACTTGAAGTCCATCAGGTGGAAAGAAGGATGAGGGGTAACTGAAAACTTACCAAGTGGATACAGTGAACACTTACAACCTTGTTTAACAGGTATATTTATAACCCTGATTCAAGCTTTGCAAAAGCAATCTATGTAGTCAAAACCCTTTGTACTCTGGTAATATTTTGAAATAAAAACATATAAAATAAAAACCAGAAAAAATTGATAGAATCCAAGCAAGTCTAAAATACAGGAGTGCAAATTTCTTTAGAGCTTAGTTTGAGAATGAATCTTCTTATTCTACATTCTGTCCTAAAGGCTCACCAAGGTGACATCATCACCTCCATGGTACTGACTTTCTGTGAAATTCCCAATCTCTGAGACCAGGAAGAAAAAGGACCTGCCTCCTGGGTTTGTGGTGGGAGTGGGAGCCCTGATGATAACTGAGTCTCTTCAGGATCACTATTCCTTCTTGAAGAACAGCATACATTTGAACCATATGTCCTCTTTCCTGGTCTTATAAAATCCAAGAAAGACAATAGCCTTCTTTCATTATGTCTCACTTTCTTTTCCTCTTTAGTTTTAACTGGAAGTACTTTTGGTGATAAAATCCCATATTTATGCCTGCTTTTGATAAGATGGATGTTTAGGTCTATGGGTTACAGCCACAATCCCTCTATTAAATGGTTGTTCAGTCACACCCCTGGTGTTTTCTTCAGAACGTGCTTTCTCATATTTCACCATGTGGAAAGGCTAAACGTTTTCAAAAGCTTCAAGTGTTGGTCACTTTTTTCTTATCAACCTATTTTTAAATTTTTATCTCCTCTTTCATATTTTACTAGACATACTTAGAAGGAGCCAACCTGCTCTTTCAATATTTTGCTTTTCTATTTCTGAGCTAAATGGCCAATTTTATCACTTGCTCACAATTTACAAAGCTTAACAAAACTTTAGAACACAGATAATCTAAATTATCTGCTATTTTTCATAAAAATTATCTTTCTCCACTTTTCAATAACATGTTCTTCATTACATTCTGAGATATCACCAGTATCAGTCTTAGCTTTGATACATATAGAATAATTTAAAAATTCTTCCAGCCTTTATCCATTACCCATTTCCAAAAGTTGTGTTTAGATATTTGTTACCTCAGAACTCCATTTCTTTTGCCAAAATATCTATTAGGATTCTCTAGACAAAAACAACCAAGGGAATACACATGTGCACGTGTACACACGTACACAAACATGCACACACATTCACATAAGAAATAGCTGTGAAATGATTCCACTTACAGAAGAACAGACAGAAGATCTTCAAGTGGTAAGCTGTAGAGTCAATGGTGAACTTGACAGGTTTTAGACCCAAGAAGAGTCAATGTTTAGTTACATTCTGAAGGCAAGAAAATAAAAGATATCTCACCTCAGACAGGAAGAATGACTTCCCTCTTATTGACAGGTGGATGAGACCTTTTT
This sequence comes from Loris lydekkerianus, assembly GCA_963574355.1. Lineage (NCBI taxonomy): Eukaryota > Metazoa > Chordata > Mammalia > Primates > Lorisidae > Loris > Loris lydekkerianus. Next base: position 27,422 of record CAUYPK010162720.1, on the reverse strand, counting down.
TTCCAGTTAGGTCTAATTTGATGAGTACTGCCCACATAACGGATTACAGTCAACTCGTTTTATTCAATCTACTGTTATTCAAATGTCAATATCTTCCCAAAGAGAATAATGTTTCATCAAATATCTGAGCACCCAGTGGCCCAATCAAGTTGATACATTAAAATTAACCATCATACTCACGTAGTAAGAATTTTGGATGAATATTTCTGTAAATAGAATTGATGAGTTTTTTACAAGCCCCATCTCAGAAAACAAAAGTGCAAATATTCCAATCAATTTTCAGATTATTCCGATTTAAGATGTTAATTCTAACAGAATTTTTGCTGAGTTTTCTACTGGCAAGTACAATGAGGCTTATTTCTTTTCATGAAGTTGTATTAGGAAAGAAATGCTCTCTATATAGCAGCAGTTAGCTGCACCTTAAGTTCTTTGAGATAGGTCATTGAATTATTCTGAGATTAGGTGACATGTTGTACCTGATAGATGCCTTTGCAAAGTTTGTAGCAGAATACATATAACACTTTCATGGAAAGCTTGAACTCAGTTAACTAAAGAAATTGGTAGAAATTCCATTTTCTTACTATGTGGCTGCTTCTAAACAAAAATAATCAGGTTCAAGAATTAAATCACATCCCAGATGACATTTCTGGGCATATTACAGTTTTCCAATTTATATATACATTCTATTACAGATTAATAACTCAAACTACTTCAGTTTGAGGTCTCTCAACTTAGAGCTTAATATACGAAAGAGAGTGCAGGCAGTTGGAGAAGTTATCCCCTAAAACAGAATTGCAGGAGATAGAAGAGTTAGAACAAAGTTAGTGAAGAGTTGACCTGGCTTCTGAGATTGTAGAGGGCTCCCAGAATTGTCAAATTGTTTATCTACAAGCTCCCATTTCTCTTGTTTGTGGGGTGGGGGCTCTGTTGATATTCATTAACAGCTATGTTTGCCTGCATATTTAGAGAACTAAACAAAGATTGCCCAGAAGCAGAAAGCAGTTAAGGGTAGTGCTGAGAGTAGCAGCTGTCAAAAGAATATGATTGCCCAAGGAAACCTGCAACAAAAGTCTAGATGAAGTTGGAGGTGGGATAGTTATGTCAAGGGCCACTGAAAAATACTTCAACCTAAGTTAGCAGTTTCCTTTAGTAAATGTTGATGTACCAAACTTAAAGTTTTGGTTTTCTGAATATGTGTTTATTTTGTATTCATGATTTTTAAAACTTTGGTGAAAATTCACTCAATGTACAATAATTTTATTTCAAGGCTAAAGATAAGTTGCTGTAATTCACCTTTACTTCTTGTGGTAAGGAATCTATTAGTAGTCTTCCTGGCATGCTGTTTGATGTGAACTTTCTTTCTCATTGGTTGTTTTTGAAATATTCTCTTTTTCATGATGGTTTTGACTTTGATTTCCCTGGATTTAAATTTCTCTTTGTCATACTAGTTTGTTTTTAATTCATTGTGATTCTGGAATTGGAAGTTGCCTGACTTTAACATGTTTGAAAATTATCAGAAATTATCTCTGTGAATGGTATCTCCCCACCCCATCTCTGTATTCTTTCTGTGTCAGACGCAAGATTAGATCTATTTTAGAACTTTTCATTTTAATCTATGTACCTGTTATTTTTTCTTTCTATTTGCTACTTTTTTAAAAATGCCAAATAAATTCTATGTAATTTCTTCAAATATGCATTTCAGCTAAGTAGTCTATGTTTCCTGTGTACAAATTGCTATTTAATTACTATAAATTTTGTGTTTCATATTTTGTCATTTTAAACACATACGGTGTGTTTTATATGTAAATACATATTGTTTTTATTATTTAATTTTTTGTTCATGATATTTATTATTTGCTAAAGAGAAACAAAATCTATATTTCATATTTAATATTATTTAACTACAAATTCTATTAACTGAATCACTGGGGATTTTATTTTGCTATAATTATCTGACATCGTTCACTGCCAGGCTTCAAGCTGTTCTTGACTTTGGAATTATGTGCAACTATTGTGAATGGTGTGGAGTCCTTGATTTGACTGTCACCTTGTCTGTTATTGGTGTATAGAATGCTACTTATTTGTGTACCTTGATTTTATATTACTAAATATAGTGGATTTATTTTTCAATTCCAGAAATCTCTTTACGTAATCTTTGAGGTTTTCTAGGTATATGATCAACAAGCAAAGAGCAATTATTTGACCTCTTCTTTCCAAATTTGCATACTTTTATGGATTTCTCTATCCCTATGGCTGTAGCTGGACTTAAACAACTATGTTGAGTAGAGGGGGGAATGCTTTTAACTTTTCACCATTCATTATGATGCTAGTTGTGGGTTTGTAAAATGGCTTATATAATTTTGAGATACGTCTCTTCTATGCTTACTGTCTTGAGAATTTTTATCACGAAGGGGTGCTAAATTTTGCCAAAAGCTTTTTCTGCATCGATTAAGATTATTGTATGGCCTTTGCTTTTGGTTCTGTTTTTGTGATAAATAATGTTTATTGATTTAGCGATGCAGAACCATATGTGCATCCCTGAGATGGGGCCCTTTAGGTCGTGGTGAAATAGCTTTTTAAAAATGTATTATTTAATTTAGTTTGCTAGTATTATTTTGAGAATTTTTGCATTCATATTCATAATGCATACGGAAATATAGTTTTCTTACTTGTTTTATTTCCTGGATTTGATACCAGGGAGTTTTGTAGAATGTGTTAGTGAGGATTCCCTTCTCCACGTTATGCAATAACTTCTAGTGTTTGAGTACCATCTCTTCTTTATAGGTGTGGTAAAATTTCTCCTGAATTCTACTGTTTCATAGCTTCCTTTTTTTCTTAGGAAATTTCTTATTACTACTTCAATCTTGCTATTGATTATTGGTCTGTTCAAGAGGTCTTTTTCTTCCTGAAGGAGTTTTTGGAGGTTATGTGTCTTCTGGAATTTGTCCATTTTTTCTGTGTTGGTGAGTTTTGTGCATAGATACTTTTGTAGTATTCATAGACAATATTTTGTACATCATGGCATCAGTTCACTTACCTCTTTTTATTGTTTCTGATTGAATTTATTTGAAATATAACTCTATATTTTTCTATTCATGGTTAATATAGAAAAAAGCCTATAAATTTTATCTTTTCAAAGAACCTACTTTTTGTTTAATTGTTTCTTTGTTTATCTATATTTCCATTTCAGGTGGTTTTGCACTGGTGGATGTCTATTATGCTGATCCATGTGTAATGCAGTTCTGAGCATTTCCTGCAGGTCAGGTCTCATGTTGAAAAACTCCCTCAATTTTTTTTTTTGCACTAGAAAAGCCTTTATTTCTTCTTCATATATGAAACTTAGTTTTATAGGATAAAAAAATTCTATGCTGGAAGTTATTCTGTTTAAGAAGACTGAAAATGGGGCCCCAATCCCTCCTGGCTTATAAGATTTCATTTGAAAAGTCTGCAGAATTTTATTTTTTATTTATGGTAAGTTACTTCACTTCTTGCATTGTGGTTCATAGGATTCTTCCTTCATGTTGACTATGGCCAGTCTGATTACTGTGTTTCTTGGTGACAGCCTCTTTTCAATGAATCTCACAGGTATTTATTGACCTTCTTACACCTGGATATTTTCATCTCTACCGAGACCAGGAAAGTTTTCCTCAAATAGTTTCTCAAATATGTTTCCCAGCTCTTTTTCTTTTTCTTCATCTCCCTCAGGGATGCCTATTTTTTTTTATATTTGTTTTCCTTAGATCCCATGTTTCTTGTATACTTTCTTCATTCCTCTTAATCATTTGTTCTTTATTTTTTCTTATTGGCTTAATTTAAAAGAGTTATCTTCATCTCTGAAATTCTTTCTTCTGCCTGGTCCAGTGTATTCCTAAAGCTTTCTGGTGTTTTTTGTATTTTCTTAAATGATTTTTTTCAATTTTCAGAAATTCTAATATTTTGCATTATGTCATTTCTTTAGCATTCATACCACCCACATACACCACAATACACTGAAATGGAACTACATATTGAAATAATCAAATTATTAGACTTAAAGTAGCAAAAGAAGATACATACCTACTAGTAAAAAAAAAAAAAAATCTAGGTGATAATTTTGTAAAAAAACTTCCGTGAGTAATTTTCTCATATTTCTTTAAAATTGAATATAAATTATTCATCTTGTATGTGAAGGACTTATTATTTGATTTTAGGAATATCATATCAAATTTATTTTCCATCAAGTTTGCTAATGATAGTGATATAGGACACGTGGCATGGTGGCTCCCCAGCCAGCTCAGCTGAGCTGAGCTGGAGGACCTGCCGCCTCCACCTTGGCCATTTTGGTGCTGGGGCAGCCGGCAGAGGAACCAGAGGGAAGGAGGGTAGGTGGGGGGGCTCCCATCTCCCACCCCCATCGGAGGCTCCAATAGTCAAAGGGGCCAAACAACTGGTGGGGAAACATTGGCGTCTCCCTTTATACTTATGACTGAATACAAACCCCTATTTCCTATGCCTAGGTCAATTTCATGTAAGTTTCCTAGGCCTCAATTCCGTGAATAGACTGTGTCCATTCATTAATACATTTGTTCACCTTACCCCAGGGAAAGGGACTGTGTCCATTCATTTCCTGGCCAAGGAACCCGTGTACCTATATATATCAGAGAGAGAGAGAGAGGGACGGGAAAGAGACAGAGCTTTTCTCTCCATTTAAGTTTTCTCTCTGGGAGTTTTAGTGTTTTCATATTCTTTTCTGTAAATAAATTCTGGTTTACCACTGATCTGTGGTCTGTGGATTTATTCTTCAAATCACCGAGACCAAGAACCTGAAACTCCGGTATCAATAGTTCTTATTAATGTCTAGATTTTAGGGCCACAGAATATCTTAAACATATTCTGGGTGGTAGGTGAAAGCAGCTAAGCAGCTGGCCTGGATTGTGTTTATTTCCAAATTATAAGACAAAGCTGTTAAGGAAAGTTGTCCTGGTGAAAGACAAAATGATGACTTCGTCATATCTCCTTGAAAATAATCTAGTATCTTGATCTTCTCGCAAATAAGTGACTGATATTTGCAAGGAGGTGAGTACTACCTATGGATTATTTTTAGCAGAATGATCATGGTTTAGGATTGTGGATAATTAACCTAAAGTCTATGGATATATTAGGCATGTAAATATAACACAATCCCTGAGTATCAAGAAAAGATGCTTTATAACCTAAACTCTCGTTTGAGTGTTTTGACCTACAACAGACCCCTGGCAGATAGATGGATATATCCAGAAGGCAGATATATATACCACAGATATATATATAGACCAGAAGGCATGTCTCCAGGCTGACAATAAAGAGCCAGAGAAAACACTCAGAATCTCAGAATGAATGCTGGACTTCTTCCAGGTTTTTTTTTTTTTTTTTTTTTTTGCTTCTTACATGATTGTATCCTTCTGATTATTAGTGGTATTTAATGTTAGAAAAGGTGTCAGATTTATGTCAGATCTGATCATTTAATTTTTGTATTAGCTTTTATTGGCATTGCATATAGGACTACTTTTCAGACTCAAAAATCTCAACTTCTAGGGCACTTCTTAGAAAAAAGGTAGGGATGGAAAAATGTTATCAAGATCTCATGACAGAATTTCTGTGTACTCATCCTCAATATGAGACAAATGATGGGATAAATTCATGTGAAGAAATATTATCAATGGAATTTGGAAAAAATATACCAAGTGAAATCTACTACATAAATTGTTAGGCAGTTCATGGTCAGGAAAAGGTAGCAAATTTTCAATTTTTTGACTATGGTTAACATTTAGAGTCTAGCACTCTAAAAGAACAATAGCTGAATATGGGAGAAAAATGTTTTTGTAGGTCTAGCTTTGCTCTGAATGAAAGTGGCTTTCTAACCACTCATGACTGTGGAAAGACTATACTCACTTGCAAAGTAACTCAAAATAATTTGTTATCTGTAGAAATATACAGATATTGGAGGATCATGTAAAGTATTCTTTTAAATAATTGGATTGTGTTATAAAATAATATGTGCAGAAAGCTTGTGAATCATATTAGCATATATTCTTAGAACTGGTTTTGAAAATTTTATAACTAAAATTTTAATCTAATGAATGGAATGGATTATTTGAGTTTTTAACACATCCTTACTAGATTCAAAATGCATATGGTTAGGAGTTTCCAGGCGTATTTGACAGCTAATATACAGTAGCGAATAAGTGTAATGATTGGGTGAGTCTACCCTGAGAGAGGATATTACCAGATGCTTCTTTACACATTGATGAAATGCTTCTCTCTAAAGGTGTTGAAATGTTACCAGTATCAACCAAATACTTTAACTATCTTTAGGACGATCATAAAGACACTTAATTTAATGCCATTGGCAGGGGTATCCATACATGTAGTGTTACAGTGAGTTTCTTAGTCTAGGATGCTTTGTATAAATTTGCACTTGGAAAGCTAGGGTAACATTCGGCACACAGGATTTTAGTTAATCAGTGCCATGAATTGTTTTCTCTTTGTTCTCTCACCCCTAAAACCATACGTTAAAATTTGTATCCTTAATATGATAGTATTAGGAAGGGAAACCTATGGTAGAGGATGACATAAAAGCACAGCCCTCATGAATGGATTAGTCCTTATAAAAAGTATTTTTGAGAGCTCTTTTATTTCACCTGTCCTGTGAAAATGCAATAAGAACAGTGTGCCCACTAGACACAAATTCTCCCCATTTCAGGGAATGTAGGCCTTCCCTGTTCAGAACTCTCAGGCCCCAGGAAAGTAGAAATAAATTTCTGTTGCTTATAAGCTGTTCATTCTATGGCATTTTGTTATGGTAGCTCAGAAGGACGAAGGCCATTAGTTACTGTCTACTCCTTTTACAGAGGGTCTGTATAAGGGGAACAATAACCTATAACTTAGAAAAGAAAGGGAGCAGAATGAGGAGACATGAAAGTCAGGTTAGGAAATGACGGTGCAGCTGGCTGATCTTGTTTATTTGAGTTTTAAAACTGGAAATGAGAAAGTAAATAAGTACACTTTTCTATTAAAGATTTGACAGCTTATTATCAAAGCTTTATGAGTGAAAGGAGAAGCTTCAGCTATTCCCACTCACTCCATATCTCAGAAAATCCACTCTCTCTTAGACTGAAAGAATTCAAATCCAATTATGGGAACCATTATTTATAATAGATAATTCTCATGTAAGGGGCTGGATTTATTGCTTTATGGAAAGCCATAGAATCCATACAAGACTGAATGAAAGGCCAAAATGTTGCCTTACCACTAGCAATAAAATGAGGGCAAAATTAGGGCAAAATGTTAAGGTGTGTTCAGTAATTTGGGTGAAATGGCCTTTGTGTGGAAAACAAGGAAGGGGGCACCAGAGTACAGCTCACTCATAAAGTGGATTATATTAAAGGACTCAAAAAGGAGAAAAACTTCAAGGGGAATTTATTGCTTTCAGGAGAAGCTTGATTAACTGCCCCAAAGGCTAATTATAGGAGCTTCCAAGGACCTCCTGTGCCCACCATTACTGTCTGGTCCAAGTCTTGAGATTCCGTCTCAGCAAAGGCAAATCTAGCTGCCTGACTCAGTGATGAGACATTCTGCATCGATGCCTGGGACTGTTTGGAAAGCAGTAGCTGTATGTCTTGGTGTTAGTACAACTTTGGGGGAAGAGGACAAGGACACATCTTTAGAGTGGTCAGCGTTAAGAAACAATTATTATTATTATTATTATTATTATTATTTTCAGAAGGGGAAGAAGGAAAGAAGTGCATAATTTAAAAATCTGTTCACTAAATATTTAGGGTAAGGCTAATAACTTTTATGTATGGTCAGGCAACTATGCCAGAATGAATGGAAGTCTCTGAAGGAATTTTAAAAACAAGAAGTAAAGTAAATGATCATCAAAAATAAAACCTCAGGAAAAATTGTAAAGCTAAATCAGATATTTAGATCCCCAGAGGTAGCTACCTGGTTCTAGGTGTATGGACAAAGAAACCTCACATCTGCTGGGCTAAGAGGTGACACTAACCCATGGACCAAATCACCAAAATGAGTTTACTGAGCCAATGATCTGTGCCTCATGTGAACAGGAAAGTCATCACTTGAAAACAGTGGTAATTGAAATTCCCTGAGGTCAAGGTCAGGGCATACAGATCATGAAGATTACATTAGACTTAACTCTGTAGACTCCCATAGGTGTTAACTATTCTACTCTATTTTTAACATATTCTGTAGTAAAATTAGCCTTGAAAAATACAATTTAACCATCTGTCTGGCTTATTGGGAGAGTAGGGAACTGCAACTTGCACTTTACCTAACCAATGCAAACAATGTAACCTAATTGTATGTACGTTAAGTATATTAAATTAATCTTCCATGAATCTGAAATTTTTTTAAAAAATAACACAATTTAAGATTTTTAATAATAATCTCTATCAATTTGGTCTACCTGGTTACATTTCTTTTAAACAAGGGAAGGTAAAATTTATTATCAATACATATATACATTTCAAAGCTCAAATAAGACCACTCACCTAGGAGTATCAAGGCTTCTAGTATATCCATGCAATACTATATGTTTTTGATTATATATATATAATATAGTATTGACCTTGACCTCAGGGAATTTCAATTACCACTGTTTTCAAGTGATGACTTTCCTGTTCACATGAGTATATCCATGTATATACTATATGTTTTTGATTATATACATATATATAATATAGTATTGCATGGGTATACTAGAAGCCTTGACCTCAGGGAATTTCAATTGCCACTGTTTTCAAGTGATGACTTTCCTGTTCACATGAGTATATCCATGCAATACTATATGTTTTTGATTATATATATATAATATAGTATTGCACGGGTATACTAGAAGCCTTGACCTCAGGGAATTTCAATTACCACTGTTTTCAAGTGATGACTTTCCTGTTCACATGAGTATATCCATGCAATACTATATGTTTTTGATTATATATATATATATATATATATATATATATATATATATATATAATAGTATTGCATGGGTATACTAGAAGCCTTGATACTCCTAGGCGAGTGGTCTTATTTGAGCTTTGAAATGGGCAATTGAAACACTTGTTATTTAAAACAAGTGACTTTTAAACATTTGGCTTTTTAAGTTTTGAAATTGAATATGAGAAGAAGTACGTGTACAGATAAGTTTGATGATGATGATGATTATATATTCTGGATAACTTCGATGCTGCTCCTTGTTTCTCTGCTAGTATATTTAGTGCTCAAGTATCGAAAAGGTCTCTTTTACCTATAAAAGAGTATTGCTTGGAATTGTATATCATGAATTTTCTCAGATAAATGCAGCATCCCTTAAAACTGTAAGATACAGCCTCCATTCTCTTCATGTATACAACCCCTGACACATTACATGTTTCCTACCCGATTCCATTTTAACTTCATGTAGCAACAATTTCCATTTTTCTCCCACACACACAAAAATTGTCACAATAAGTGACCCCTCAGGAACCCATCACAACATTTGTCAGACTTCTGGACACAGTAATGTTTTATTATTGAAGTCCTTGCTTCAGTTGAACAATAAAATAACAAAATAGTCTTTTGATGTGTATTCAAGAAAGTTGGAACCATAAGTTGATGTAAGGAAATAATTCCATAAGGAAGTCATTGTATAAAAGACTGAACAAATTGCGGGGCAGTTTTTGTTGCATGATCTGCTTTAAAATGATTCAGAAAAATTAAAATCTATTAAATTTTCTGTTTCAATAAAGCAATTCATACTTTTCGGCAAAATTGTGTCTCTAAGTTAAGTATGTGAAATTTTTTTTTTTTTTTTTTTTTGGAGAAATTTTTGACTTTACCAGTAGACTAAAATTTTATGCATTTGTTTAACAGTAGAGAATCATGATACGGGTTAACTGTAAGAGCATAGAGTCTTTCAAAATTACAATTTATATCTGAAAGGGGAATTAACTGTGAAAGTGTCCCAGAATAGCCATGTGTTTTCCAAAGCAGCAGACCATATGGAGAACACAGTGAAAAATATAGGAGGCATATGGAAGTGTCCTCACCAATTCACCGATAAATGAAAATGATGCTGCATAAATGAGCACTGTCTTTAGTGCATATAAAAATGAAAAAGAGGTTTTGAGCATATTTACAGTTTCATACAACATAAGCCATGTTTTTCATTGTTGACCATTTATACATCTCCAGAGTTACAACAACCTTCTATCATTGGGCAGTGAAGGAACTATTCTCAGACTGGTAAAGGAATAAAAAGATTATCATTTTAATTATTGCTATAAAGGATACAGCTGTGGGTTAGATTATTGATAACAATTCTGAGATGAGGTTTCCTCAACTTTTTATTTAAATGATAATTAAATTCCTATACTGCTAATTTCATGTCCAATTAAAAAAATGGACGATAACATCAAGTGAAAATGCTTTTATTAACTCACTAAGTGCTATGCTGATAGTTACAATGCTAACCACATGTCAAGATACTATAAAGCACATAATTGAGAGTGGAAACCTTTCTATAATATATATAGAGAATTGCTTGTTTCATTGCAAAATATTATTCTTAATGCTAGTTTCCAGATTTGTACAAAATTGCCCTTAAACAACATTATGATGTGAACAGGATCCGAGTGAATTCTGGAGACTAATGTTCTTCAGAAATATTTATATAAATATTGGCTAATCTGCTCCTCCATGTGACAGTTATGTAGGAAATACTATGTGAATGGCAATATATGATTCATCAGAAAATGATCTTTTACATTTAAATCTACTTTTTAATATGACTATTTTGTTGTTTTTATCATTCTATTTTGTGCTTTCTAAAATGTAAATGGAAGAATTTATTAATTCATTTATTCAATAAAAACATCATTAACAACAACAAAACTTACTAGAAATATAGATTGGACCTGATGATGCCCCAGGAGAAGCGCTTTGTGCTGGAAAGCAGTGACGGGCAATAGCTGCAAAGCTTCTCTCCTCGCTCATGGCGCATTTTTTGTTGACTGAAGGGAAGTCTCATGATGCCTTCAAGATATATTATCTTTAGCGGTGCCCAGACCCCCTTTGCAAACACAATTATTACTCCTACAGGCAGGAGATGAGACACCCTTGGGCTCCAAAGCCAATCCCAACGTTGAAAGTTCCAAGGTTGCATAATGGGGATTTTGTAAAGGTCGGTTTTCAGCTAATTTTATTAAAAGTAATTCTTGGTAGAAGCAATATCCAGATTTCTGGGACTTTTGCTGGCTACTTCTATTATTTGCATTCGTGAAAACTTGAATAGAGTGACAGATTTTCTCTTTGTGAGCTAGAAAAAACACAGTGAGTGATTTTTAAAAAATTTTATTGACTGTGTTTGTGACGATCAGAATACATTAGAATCTTTGTTAGTCATTGTGTAAGTTCCAAACGTTAGCAGTTAAAATACCACTGTAAGAGCCAAATTTCTTCTCAAATAGAACCAACTCTTTTTTTTAACCAAGTCTTTACACTTTTTCAAAATAATAAAATGTTTTCAAGAAAATGAATAAAACAGAGGTTTCCCTATATGCCCTGAGTGAGCCTAGTGGGATGTGGAAAGGAGAGTACTTCATGCATAGAGCCTTTTTATAGTCTACAGGCAGCCTCGGAGAATCCATAGAATTGTGGAAATCTCTGTGCTTTACAAAAGTGGAATTTCATTCTCTCAGACTTGGAGTCCAATCAACCGTTTATGTGCAATATCCCAGTTAATAAATGTGGTGTCTCGGGACTCCTGGATTGTGAATCAAACTCTTTCCTTTATTTGAGCAGGCCTCGGTATTAAGAATAAAAGTAAGATTGATTAGGTATCTGCAGTGAAATGACTTCCAAGAACTTGTCAAGTTTCTAAAAACAAGCATTTCCTAGAAGATTGGAGAGAGTGTATTGAAACTTATTGGACAAAATGGAAAACATAGTATATGAAACATTTAACTTGGGTTAACAATTAATTATGATTACATTTTACTTCATAAAATTTTAACAGCAATATATGATCCTAAAGATTGAAATGCTGCAATTATAAATCTGATGAGTTTTTTTTTTTTTTTTAATAGTCATAATTTGTGGGGTATCTATAGACTTTGACTACTTGGAACACAGGATGTGATTTCTTTTTGAAGAATTACTGTACCTTTTGTGCATTATTCTGCTTTCACTGTATAGTTCAAATTTGGACTGTGTAGCTTGAACAGGTGCAGAGTGATGAGCTCTTTTAGTGGTTCTGCACACAGCCTGGGACTGGTGGAGAGCCATTGGCTGAGTGTCGTCCTCTCTTGCCAACAGGAAAATCTCCCCAAACAGGAACAGATGTTAATATGGGAAAAATGTTCTGTGACAATAAAATTTTCATCTTTCATTTATAGAAATTCTTTCATTCCCCCAAATAATTCAACATTCCATTTAATTTAAGAATTGCATTGTAGGATTTCCATCATTTCAAATTAACCTACAAACTGCTACATAACAGAGAAAGATAATAATTCAGAAAATAACCTATTTTGGATTATTTTATGTAATATCTCACATGCTAATGCAGGCTAATTATATGACTTAAACTTATCCTATAATATGAAATCACATAAAAGCTCATTAGATAGGTATATATTTGATGAATTTTACAATAGCCTACATATATAAATTGATCTCCAAAGAAGTTCATACTGTTAGGTGAGCTTCTAATATTTTTTCTTGAACATTTAAGAATTTCTACTACTACATCATTTGAGATTAATTTAAATGTAATCTTAAAGAAGGCTCAAATTTTCTAGCCAAATACAAATGGAATGAATAATTTCAGGGAATCATGTCAATATTGGGTTGTTTCTAGCTTTGTAATATTCTGTTGTTTTAGATGATCCTTTCTCTTTAACATAAAATGTATTATTATTAATTAGTGATATCAAAAATCATGATTTGGGACTATTTTTATTCATGAAACACTGGTTTAGTACAGAATATTTTGAAGATAACTATTAATTTAAGTAGATATTCTAGAAACTGCCTTGTATATCGTTTTGGAAATGGCACTATTGAAACTCACTTTTGGAAAAAGACATGTGTGTGCATGTATATACATTACAGCCATTACTTACTAATTCTTTGCAGTACATTTGCTGTATTTTCTTTCCTTTGGGTAACATTTACATTTTTAAAACAAAAGAAGAAATTTTTGAATTACAAAGAGTTGACTTCAAAGTGTAAACTTGTCAAATTTTCTTGAAAATGGTAACTGCACATTTTTCTGAAAATGGCAACTATTGTTTCTGAGTTTTAAATTTAGATTTACAAGAAAAATTTGATTTCAACCCATTATATATGACATCAATGACATTGAAAGATAAAAATATTAACTTAAAATATTTTTTATCTAGTATGCCACATGCTTTTGATTAATTGAAAGTTAAATTATTTACTTAGTGCCTTTGTCATATAAATGTAAATGCATTTTGTGTGGCAACAAGTATAATAATGACAGTATGTCAAATGTTAGATATTTGCCAATTTATTATGGGTATTTAAAATCAGAACATGAACAAATAATCTAAACAATCTAACTCAAGCTGCTAGAGCCACAGTGACTATTAAATATGGCTTTACTGTAATCATGTTAGGGCCAAATGATGGTCTTCAGTGAAATTCTTTTTAAAGAAAAGCCTGTAGCTATGCTCCATGAAGTCCACTTAGCCTCAAAATGTTAACAAAAAGGAAAACTTCTCTCTGGGCTGGTGAAGTTTATAGAGACATAATAAGACAAAGATTCAGGTCGTGACAATTGGTCACTATGGATTTGTTTGCATGATTGTGGATGACAAGGCTAACACACAACTTCTCAGTCAGAAGATACCGTTAGTAGTTTACAGATTGTTTTGAAGTGAACATATCTCTTTTTATTCTGAATTTAATGCACAGAATTGAATGTTGGCTAAAAGGTAAAGAAGACCTTCTTTCCAGGAGTTTAGGAATTGACTATATTAATTTAAAATATATACTCTAAATAAAGACATATAAGTATACTATGTAATTGGTATCAAAAGTACTAACATGAGGAAATCACTATGGCATTTGAAATGCTGCAATTCGGAGCAACAAAAAAGAGATGATACAGATTAAATGAAGGTACTATTTATATTCGTCTTCACCTAAGAGTTGTAGAAGTTCCCTAGTAATTAAGGACTGAATGTTATTAGCTGAACCACACATACAAAACATTCCAATTTAACATTTATTAATTTCGGTCTTCATTAGTCATTAATAAACTGTATGTCATTTATTGCCTAGTCATAATTGTCGTTCTTAACAAATTGTTGTATGGGCTTTATACATCAGCTGGCTCAGATATTATCTGATAATTATTTGAGCTGCATTGATTAAGATGAATGACTGAAGAGAAATAAATTGAATTTTAAAGAAGTATCTGGCTAATAACTATCACTTCCTGAGCACAAAAGGCACTATAATGAAAGTTATATTTTTTTCTTCTATTTTGTGTGCTGCCAGCTACATTCTGAGCCCCTTCCTAATAAATGCAGGACTTGGGCACTTTAGCTTACTACATATAAAAGAAGACTCAATTACGAAGGTCTTATAATCTTGAGATGAGGTATTTTCAAATGGAAATTTTAAAGTTTATGTGAGGATTCTTGGTAAAATAGTGAACCTTGCTGCATTAAAAATAATTATAATTAGCTGAACTTTTTTTTTTTTTTTTTTTCTTTGCAGCCCCTTTACCGTTAACCTTGGGTCTGTTGATTTCTGAATGGTGCAAAGAAGACATAGGGTAGGGATAAGAGAGAATATAATCATAGGATGCTTCCATTGGGCTAAGCAAAACAGAATGCTATAGTGGGGTGAAGAGACCTTGGAACTGGAATAAGATGATTATAGTGCTCAAAGGAACTCATGTAGGTGAGGAAAAATATGAGAATACACGTGCTGGGACTCTGTGTCCCTACCACACACAGCAGATAATTAAAGCAATAAAAAAGCCAGGTTTAGAATGACAAATAGATGGATAAATATGAAATAGTGCCTTGATCTTTCACAGCCTCCTTGGATGTGAAAAAGACATTAAAGCTACATGAAGGGCATGTGTTCCAACAGAATTAGTAAATAGCAAGAGGTTACCTAAGACAGTCACAACACACAGACCCTCACATTCAAGGGAGAAAGCCATGTGTTTGGGCTTCTGCAGTGGGTATTAACATGGCATCTAAAAATGTCTGGTGTTAATAGCCATACAATAAGACCCATCACTGTAGAACCACAGATGTACAGCTATGGTCATCCAATGGGAAGAAAAATCCAGCAAAGATCTAGACATAATTAATGGGAACAAGACCTTTTCCACTAACACCACAAGGCTCCTATCCCTGGGAAGAAAGTTTAGAAAGGTATAAAAATCCCTGATAGGAAATTGGAATATGAATTGGCTATATTTTACTACTAATAACTTTTTATTATCTTTACAGTAAAACATTTCAACTTAAAGGCATTGGCTGATGAAGGCGATCTTTACAAAGATCAGCTGGCGATGATGTAGCTAATGGGAGAAGTGCATCAGAATGTATCATTCTGTCAAGGTGTATTCTCACGTCCAGGTAAAGATACAAGAAGTTGAAATTGCATTCAAAAGTTGCATCATAGAAAATTATATAAAGAAAAGAAAGAAGTCAAATTTACAGTCTCAAAGAAGTGGAACCAACCCAAGGACCCTTCAACACATGAATGGATCAATAACAGTAGTTTTAATATATGTATGCCGTGGGATACTACTCAGCCCTAAAAATGGAGATTTTGTATCTTTTTTAAAACTCCGGTGGATTTTAAGAATACTCTCCTTAGTAAAGTATCACAAGACTGGAAAATCAAACATCCCATGTATTCAATATTAAATTGAAACATGTGGTAGATTAATAACAATGTGCACACATGAGAGAAAAATTCAGTTAAATTAAGGAAGGGGGGAGATGTGGAAGGGGACTTGTAAGTTCCCATTTAAAGAGCATAGCGTATAAGTAAATAGCACACTTCCTCGGTGAAGGTTACAACTACAAACTGGACTTTACCTTACAAATGCAAGTAACAGAATCTAATTTTATGGACCGTCATATTAATCCAAAAGAGAGAAAGAGGGAGAAGAAAGAGTTAATCTGTTTTTACTCAGAATCCCTGGCACTGATTTCTTTTTTAAAACAGGGGAACAAATTTAACAATTGTACCCAAGTAATAACTTAAAAAGCATTCATTTATTTTCTAAAATGTGACCAATTACAGATAATGAGTAGCTTACTTTTACCATAATCTCCAATATTACAGGTTTTAGTGGGCAACACTTAACTACTACATCCTGTTATATTTGTTCCAGATCTTAACCCCTTACTATGTAATTATTTTGTGTTGCCCCTTAGAGAAACAATTTAATTCAGCTTTCTGTTTCTTCTTTCAATAGGCCAGTAATTTCCTCCTTGTTTTTTCAAATCAATGAACTTTTCAGATATTTATAGAAGAAATTGTTGCAGAACGTGTAAATAGGACTGTTAAATTGGTAGAGAAACACATGAGAACTTTTAACATGGTCACAATTTGCTATAGAATCTCTCCAAAGAGCAAAATTTTGTGATTACCAGTCACCTATCTTGCAAATTCATTTACTGCTAAATACTGTGGCTAAAAATATCCCTCCTGGTTTCTAGCAAGAAACATGTTTGGAAAAAAAAAATCTTCTTCAAAGTTTGAAAATAGTATTCAGGGAGCAAAAGTAAATTTAGCCTAAGTTGTATTTTTTCCTTCCCTCATCTTTATCCAAACTTTATCTTTATTGAAGATATACTCTGTTTTTGTTACATGTAAATGAGTTGAATTTTCCTGAATTATTACAATAGATTTCTCTAAAAGGAGTAGAGATAGAAAACATGGCTTTCCAGCTTTGACACACAATGGTTTTCTCCTAGGCAGCCACAGCAGAGAATATTCCTTACAGCCTAGATATTCTGTATAGCCGTGGCTTCTCTGCCAGCATCAATCTGAGCAGGAGAGCTTTGGCAGGCTTTGAACTTCCCTGATTTCTTCTTACACATACTTCTGGGCCACTGGACCAAGGACACAGCCCTTGGTTATCAAAATAATCTCCTAAAATTTATTTTTCTGACCTTTGCTTTGTTAAAGCTTCCTGAAGTTTGAGACATTTAGAATACTCTGGGAAAAGTGCTTGCCTTGTCTTCTGACTTTCTCTAGCATTTGCATCATATTTTCTTGTTTGATCTCCATTCTGGATATAGAGTTTCATTTCTGGGTGAGATAATGTCCTTTTGGAATTAATGTTTGCTGCATCAAGATGATTTTTGTAAGTGAAGTTAAGCAAAAATAAAAAACCAAACAACACACAGACTTTTAAATTGGAATGAATTGATCAACATCCGTGCACACATTTGGTACGAAAAGTCAGTGGAAAGCAGGCAGGTGGGAGGGGGCACTGGGGAAGGGAAATTCACACCACACCATACAGGTGAGGGTCACACTGACCACATTGGCTCAAACTGTACAAAATAAACTTATGTAGCCAAAACATTTGTACCCTCATAATATTCTGAAATAAAAAAAAATTAAAAAGAAGAAAAAAATGAGGAGAAAAAGATATATTTAAAGGTTAGTGATGTTTGTTTCTAACCAAGTAGAGGGGATGGTTGTGGTGAACAGTTGGAGAGGAGACACAGAAGGTTCTGTGAGGGTGGGGGGGCTCCTCTTCCCAGGGCCCAACATGTGCACCGACAGGAACCAGTTGTCTCCTGGAGAAAGCAGGAATACCCGTTACTTTTTAGAAAGACATGGGCAGTAATAACGTATACAGAATTTCCCTGTAGGCATAGGCATCAATGTTTGGTAGAGAGCAAAAAGTGTACTAGGGTCATAGGCAAAGCACACTAAATAATATAGAGCTCAGTAAATAATGCAGAATCTCTAATATTAATGTTTGAATAGTAATCAATCTTATAACCCATGTGTCAGCATATTATGAGAGGTTGCCCCTAAGGAAGTAGTCTCTGGGTCTGGGATGAAGTTATATCCTCTGTGGGGTATTGGATAGAAACAATGTTGTCTGGGATGTGGAACTGGGGTGTCCTTTTCAAGTGAATATACACCGGGTCATGGGTCATTTTGTGGCTCCAGTGTATTATAACAAGACTGAGTCAGCTTTAGAATTTGAAAGCCATACTGGGCCCATAAATATACAGCTAGCAAAGTGGTGTCGGCACTTAATGCTTTTTTTTTTAATGCTCAGAGTAATGTCCTTACATCTTTGTTTTCAGGCCCAGCTCATATCTGGTCCTTGTGGAGTCTTACCTGAGATCACCACCTGGTACTCACCATTCCTTGTCATGCTATCACCACACTTTGCTTGCATCTCCCATGGGCAAGCCACCACGCTGTAGTCCGTGTTTGAATTCCTGCTGGTCCGCACATTTCCTAAGAAGGAGCTTCATCTTCTGGCATAAGCCAGGAGGACTTGTGTGCGGGAAGTGCTTAATGAAGCCCTTTCTCTCTATACTGGACAGTCAATTTTTTGCCTGTGTAAAGAACTTGTCACTTGTAGTTTAAATTGCATTGTTTTTATCATTAGTGAGGTTAATCATTTCTCCCATGTTTATCAGTCATCTGTGTTTTGTCAGGTAAGTATTTATATCTTTCGTCTACGTTTTCATGAGGCTATTTTATTCATTTCTAGGAATGATCGTCTTTGGATACTGAGTATATTAACTTTTCACCTGTTAAATATGAAGAAGACATTTTCTTCCTATAATTTATTAAATTTGATCTATGCATTCAATAAATAAAGTGTTATTTGAAATGTACTTTCCTTATGGTCTGCAGATTTGGATTCTTGATTCAGGGGACTTTCTTGAACTTGAGACTAAAACAATATTCTTTCACATTTTCTTTTTATATTTTCATAGTGTGTGTTTGTGCATGTAACACTTAGCTCTTCAATCCATGAACATTTTTTTAAATATATAGCATAAGATAGGGATTTATTTTATTCATAAAAAGAATCAATGGTCACAATAATTATTAAATAGTTCTTTAATTCTCCGTGGATTTGAAATGTGAAGTGGGCATTTCAGAGGGAAATGAAAGGATAGAGAAAATTTGAATGGGGGAAACTGGTAGAAAATGACTCAGATGGAGCCCGGAATAGAGGGCACAGTGACAGTGAAGGGAAAGTGATGAGAATCAGGGAGGGAAGGAAGAGATGGCAGTTTATAATGACTGCATCTGTGAATTGTTCATTTTATGGATAAAGAAATGGCACCCCAGACTTACAAAGGGTCATACCACTGCTATAGGACTGAGTGACCAGTAACTGGTCTTTGCTCAGTGCCAGGCCTGATTCTTCAATTTGGAATAGTCTCTTTCAGCCACGGTGACATCTTGAAATGTCACTGTCATTGTTGGTTTATTCTTTTTAATTTATTTTTTCCTTTCTTCCTGTTTTGGACTTCTAACAACCTAAAGCTGCCTGTGTTAGTTTCTGTCTATACAGTAACTCATAGGGTAGACCTTCTAGTTAGCTTTTGGAAAAGGTGGAGAGGAAAGGCGTCTTTTTAATCTCTCTCCACAGGTTTCCCCGTTTACTTCTCACCCATTGAGCCTTCTCCCTGGTGCTGTGCAGTTAGACCCCTTTCCCCAGAATCACTCCCTTTTCATGTAAATACTTGAGCATCCTTGAGGCACAAGTGACCTGGCTGGGGGTCTTGGGTCATTAAGCAAGTACAAGACACTAGCAGGTGTTCAGGTGAGTGTGGAAGCATGCAGGGACGAGATCTTGGTCCCCTGTGGACTACTGGTCTCCAAGGACATAATCCACAATACCTGTGATAGTTTAAAGATTATGTGTTTTGCTGGTGATATATAGCAGGGAGGCATAAGGCAGCAAAGAGGACAAGTAGGCTGCTACCCCCTACCTGAGCACCAGGTGGCATTTCTCCATCACAGGGGGCCCAGCCAACATCTTACTCTAAAAGACTCAGCAGTGAAAAAACAGATAAATCAGAGTTCTCACACACATAATGATAAAGAAATGCTGATTTCAAATACATGATAAGCCCTAATAGGCTTTCTGCTGTGACCAGAAAGCCACTGGAAAAACTGATGGGAAGAGTTCAGCTCAAGGGACCAATTACTATTATTGTCTTACGGCAGACAACCACCTAGGCTAGTATTTAGTCCCTGGAACTTAGCAATTAGCACTTTGGTTTCACATATTCTGATGTGGAGGAAATCTGGGTAAGAGGAGACACAGGAGTTACCAGCAGACATGGAAGTGTCCAATAAATCTAAAGCAAGAGACGGCCTGTGGGCTCTGGAGGTGGTTGAGAACCCATTGTGGGTTCAAGAGCAACCCCCTAAGAAGCGAAGAGTTAGTGGTTATGGCCACACCATTTGGCTCACAGTGCCCGACAATATTTTCTAAACTTTATTGAGGCTTTTGCTGGCAAGTATAACATACCAACACTAGGACAGATGAAATGCAGAACTCTTTTATTATTTATAGTTTCTAGTAAGAAAATGTTGCCGGGAGGGCTGCACATGGTGAAAAAGCAACTGCAAGTTGGGGGTGTAAGGGGTAAGGGGGCAGTGTGGATATGTGTGGCATCTGGGAAAGAGTCAGCTAGGTCCCCTGGCTCCCTGAGGACTGCCCAATTGGAATAATTTTGTGGGCTCCTGGGTAGAGAATTTGTACTTGGTTGTCTAATATCTGGCCCTGGTATGAGTAGGCTAGCTGTATGGTAGCCTGTAGTGTGAAAGCGTGATAGGATGTGATTTAATCTGCTATTCAAGAAGGGGAACTGGCCAGCCTTTTGGAAGAACCTCAAAACCAGCAAAGATAGCATTTTTAAAACCACTTTATTGAGGTATGATTAGCATACAAAAAGATGTACATATTTAAGTGTACATATCCCAAAAAGTTAGGAGATAAATATGTGACTGTGAAATCATCACCACCATCAAAGCATCAAGGCCATAAACAAATCCATTACTTGCTCAAATTGTCTCTCACCCCTGGAGGCCAGGTGCGATGTCTCACACATGTAATCTTAGCACTGTGGGAGGGCGAGGCAGGTGGATTTCTCGAGCTTAGTAGTTTGAGATCAGCCTGAGCAAGAGCGGCACCTCATCTCTACTAAAAATAGAAAAACTAGCTGAGCATGGTGGTGCAGGTCTGTAGTCTCAGCTACTTGGGAGGTTGAGGCAAGAGGATTTCTCAAACTTAGGACTTGGAGGTTGCTGTGAGTTATAATAACATCACACCCTACCCGGGAGACAGAGTGAGACTATGTCTCACAAAAACAAAACAAAACAAAACAAAACAACAAAAAAAAAACAAACAAAAAAACAAACAAAAAAAACCTTTACTAGAGATTCAAACCTAGGTTGGAAGAACAAGTGAAAATAAAAGTTTAAGGCCTATTTCCATAGGTCACAGCCTATATACAATAAGAATTACAAGACTTCAAAAAAAATTATTTCTCATTTAGGAGCAGAGAAGCATTTGGTAGATACTTTTAAGTTTTTTAGGTAAAGAAGGACTGACTGAGAAAAAATTAGTAGATAGGTGTTTCACCTGAAATTCATGGATTAATATAATGGGTTAAGTGCTTCAAATCACATTAGGAAGTCACTAAATTGGCCGAGTAAATCCTCATTTCATTGGTGGCTTCTGATTAATGAGACTATAATTTTATTTATTTATTTATTTATTTTTCTTTTTTTTTTAAAGAAACTTTTTTTTTTTTTTTGCAGTTTTTGGCCAGGGCTGGGTTTGAACCCACCACCTCCAGCATATGAGGCAGGTGCCCTACTACCTCGAGCCACAGGTGCCACCGAGACTATAATTTTAATACGTCCCTCAGTACTGGGAATATTGGAATGAATCTATTATGGGCAATCTTCTCAATCACTCTTTATTCATATGCCCTGGAAGAGTCACCCTTTACCAAAGCAATGAGGAGATGCTTTCACAATTCACCACCAGAATTCTGGAACAACTCGGTGATGACTGAGTTCTGTACAATGGAAATGGTATGGGAGATAGTATGAAGAACTGAGTTGCTTCATTTCAATGGGAACGATGGGATTGTTTCTAGGTAGAGGCCAGGGGTGGACCTTAACTCTCAGAGAAATGAGGAAAAGATTTAGGGCCATAAACCATTTTGAGAATGTGAGTTTTTGGGTTTTTAATATGAGTAATTTATTGGCTTGGGTTTTGGAAATGAATGAGATTACCAAACTAATATGGTACTTATTGCCATATATAAGATGAACAATTTTTGATGCAGGATGTATAAATGTTATTTGAATCACCTTAGTGGAGAGTGATAGTCTCTTAACCCATTTCAAAAATGAAGTCAGTTTGTAGACCTAGAATCTTTTGGTGGAAGGGAAGGCAATATCCAATTAGGGTGGAAAAAAACAACTTTCGTTATGGTCATAAATATGTACTTATGAATTTATGAAAATTGAATTTTCCTTCATGCCCTATAAGCAGGAAAGAAAATACTAAATGAGTAGTTTTATCATCTCCTAATTTTGAATTCTTTCTTGGAACTAACAACGAAGTTGGGAACTAAAGGAGATCAAGTAATAAATGGTGTCTTGGCCCAATTCATCTCCAGTGTTACCTCAGACCCATTTTATAGTTGTTTTTCTCATCTTGAATTTTATGCACTGTACAATTATAAGTAGTAACTGTCAAAACCCCCCACATGGGTTCTACGATCCATAGAGGAAGGACTGTTACAGTAGAAAGGCCAAATAGAAACTACTAGAATTGCACCTGCTTAACCCTGCCTTATAGAAAACAAAACAAAACAAAAATATCACATCCCTAGAGGAATTACAAAGATTAGTGCAATCATCAGTGACTTGAAGTATGTACGAAGGCTGATTCCCACCACCTCTCCATTTAACACGCCTATGTGCACAGTGTAGAGCCAGATGTGTCAAGGAGAATGACAGTCGATTATCACCCACATAATGAGGCAGTGATTCCAATCACAGCTGCATTTCCAGATATGCTGTCTCCCCTGGAGAAAATAAACACAAGTCCTGACACCTGGTATACAGCTATTGAAATAGCAATGTCTTTCCCCCTATCTCTACCAGGAAATGAAAACGTAAGCAATTTGTTGTCACATGATGAATATGAGTCTACCCTTTTTGTTGGGTTTCAGGGCTATGTCAACTCTCCAGTTCTCGGCCATAAAATATTCTGGACTAGTCACATGTATTGTCTTGATATTGCCTAGAATGCAACACTGACAAATTATATTCCTGATGTATAAAATATTTCAAAATGGGTAGGCAGAATATACCCAGCGTCATAGAACCTTAGTAAAACCACAGAAGTATACAGGAATGGCAGATAAACTCTTTAACATTCACAGATCTGTAAATTGATGAACTATCTTGAGTTCAATAGTCTGAAGTATGTTGTAGAAAGAAAAAAGTTATACTGTACAGCAATCATTATTGAAGGACAGACATTACACTGAGCAGGTGCTTTTTTGTGTTGAAGCCAGTATTTTTGGCTCTATTGCTCCTATCTATATCCTGGGTAATTTGGCAGACTATTAATTTTGAATTGGGCTTGCAGCAAGAATGGGCCTATGATAGATCCAAGCCGGTGTGCAAACTGCTTATCAATTGGGCCTTAGGATCCAGAAACCACTTTTTATTGAAAGTGTCTGTGTCAGAGAGATAATTTTCATTATTTCATAATTGGAAATGTGGTATCAGGCTCTTCCTGAGCCTTCTAGGTCTTGAATGAGACAGAACCCGTTGAAATGAATGTATCTGTCTGAATAATTCCCCCTCCCTCAAAAGATAACTGTATCCTAATCCTTAGAACTTGTGACCTGTGAATATGTTACTTCATAAAGGGAAAAGGGCTATGTAAATGTGATTAAGTTGAGAATCTTGAGATGATGAGGACATTATTCTGGCTTATTCCAGTGTAGGCTCAACATAATTATATGGGTCCTATTAAGATGATAACAACAGGGTCAAAGTAAAAAAAAATAAAAATTAAAAAAAAAATAAAAACAGGGGCGGTGTCTGTGGCTCAAAGGAGTAGGGCAACAGCCCCATATGCTGGAGGTGGTGGGTTCAAACCCAGCCCTGGCCAAAAAGTGCAATTAAAAAAAAAACAAAAAAAAAACAGAGAGACATGGTAGAATCAGAGAAGAGAGAGAGAAAGAGAGAGAGAGAAGGAAGAGGAAGAGAAGGTGAGAAAAGGATAGGAATATGCTACACTGTTGATTTTAAAGATGAAGAGTGGTGCTGTGAGCAAAAGGTTGCAAATGCCCTCTAAGAGATAGAAACAGTAAGAAAATGGATTAACCCCTGAAGCCTCCCGAAAGCCTCCAAATGCAGCCCTTGATTTTTGGACTTCTGACCTCCAGAACTGTAAGAGAATAAATATGTATTTTTAAGCCACCAATTTTGGAATAACCGTTACTCTGTCAGTAGGAAACATTGAGTCACAAAATTATAATTCAAGCTCAACTGCCCATTGTGCTCTGGTTATTATCTAATCTAGAGACATAAATAACCATCAACGTACAAAAAACAAACTTGGTTATATACATAAATACTTGTATAAATTAAAAATATGTATAAGAATGTTATATTTTATAATGCAAATTATATTTTAGAAACTGGGTCTTAGTAGGATAAAAAAAGTCAAGAAAAAATTGCACAAGCTGTTATCTCAGGTTCCTGAACTAGATCTCTTTTCTTTTCTTCTTTTGCCTAAGTACGTACCTATGGCCACTATTCCAACTGAAAAGAACAGGAAACGTCATGAATTGAATGTGTTAAATACACCTGCACATTCTTCTGACATCAGTCAAAAGTGAATCGTCTCTTCCCTTCATTCCCTTCCTTCTTCATTTTTGGCAGTAGCTCTAATAGTCAATGGAGAAGGGAAATTATCCTCATGGACAGATCATTGAACTGGTTGCTCAATTTGATGAAAGGAAGGAAAGCCCAAGCTAGATATTTATCTTAACTGATAGGTATTAACTAGTGCTTTGCTTAGGTGACTAGTTTCATGAAAAAAAATACAAAAATGTTGCAAAAAGTATCAGGGATATGTGTGTGGATGCATCAACCTGGAGTGTGAAGATAGTTATGTAGTTTTTATATTATTATTATTATTATTATTATTATTATTATTTATTATTTTTTTTTTTTTGGAGAGACGAAGTCTCACTTTATCTCCCTCAATAGAGTACTGTTGCATCACAGCTCACAGTAACCTCCAGCTCTTGGGCTTAGGTGATTCTCTTGCCTCAGCCTCCCACATAGCTGGGACTACAGGCACCTGCCACAATGCCTGGCTAGTTTTTGTTGCAGTTTGGCCAGGGCCGGGTTTGAAACCACCACCCCTGGTATATGGGGCCTGCGCCCTACTCACTGAAACACAGGCACCGCCCCCCTTATTTTTTTTTTTTAATTAAGTAATATATACATAGATCCTGCATACATTTATGCCTTTGTGGGATTGAATGTGTTAATTATTTGTACAAATTGAGTGCGTACAAATGGAATAGCGTACACCTCATTTACTTAATCACAGTGTTAAGACATTTGTATTCAATACTTGATAGATTTGACTTGTACCCTTGTAATATGCTCCATAGGTGTGGTCCTGCCATTAACCGTCCCTCTATCAAACCACCCCCTTCCTTCCTATCCCCTTCCCCTTCTCTCCTTCATCCTGGGTAATAGTTGTGAGTAATCTCTCATATGAAAGTGTGAGTGACTATAAATTGGTTTTATAGTAGTACTGAGTACATTGGATATTTTTTTCCATTCCTGATAATATTCCTGATTTTTTTTCCATTCCTGATAATTACTATTCTTAGTAATTTACTAAGAATAATATTTTACAGCTCCATCCATGTAAACATAAAAAAGGTAAAGTCTCCATCTTCTTTTAATGCTGCATAGCATTCCACGGTTTACATATACCATAATTTATTAATCCATTCATGGGTCGATGGACACTTGGGCTTTTACCAAGACTTGGCAATTATGAATTGAGCTTCAATGAACAATCTGGTGCAAATATCTTTGTTGCCAAGTGATTTTTGGTCTTGTGGATATACACCTAGTAGAGGAATTGCAGGATCCAACGGAAGGTCTACATTTAGATTCCTGAGTGTTCTCCAAACTTCTTTCCAAAAGGAATGTACTAGCTTGCATTCCCACCAACAGGACAGAAGTGTTCCCTTTTCTCCACATCCATGCCAACATCTGTAATTTTGGGATTTTGTAATGTGGCTACTCTTACTGGAGTTAGATGATATCTCCAAGTGGTTTTGGTTTGCATTTCTCTGATGATTAAAGATGATGAGCGTTTTTTCATGTGTTTGTAGGCCATGCACCTGTCTTCTTCAGAGAAGCTTCTGTTCATGCCTCTTGCCCACAATGAAATGGGATCACTTGTTCTTTTCTTATTAATGCGTTTGAGTTCTCTGTGGATTCTGGTTATTAGACCTTTGCTGGAAAGTTACGTAGTTTTATTGCATAGAAATACCTACCAAAAAACATTTGCTTTAAATAAAGCACATTTATTATCTATATAAGAAACCCACTACTATAAACATTGTTAGAGTGGTATGGTGGCTTGAAGTAGTCACCAAAATAATTTAAAAATGTAATCAAGTTTTAGCAAGAATAAGAAAGTCTATTAACAAGTTTCACAGCAAATGGGACCCTGTTCTAGTGACTACAGTCCCTGTGGATAATGCAGTTTGAAGAGTATCAGTTGCTTCTTGGAAGCGTCCCAGGGTCTGAATCAACTCTGTTCTCACAACAATCCAAGATCTTGATAACAACCCCCTTGCAAGGTCTAAATCAGCCTTACTCCCATAATAGCCCAGGTTAGTCTGACCTAAATCAATTCAAAATAGCCCAGCCCTGTTCCAGCATCCACCCTGTTCAAGTCTAGCTTAACAATATCTGTCTTTTCCCAGACTCCCCCAGGCTAACTCAATGGCCTCATGTATAAAATTGTAACAGGCAGGCATGAGCTCAACAATATGCACTTCCTCTCATGAAGGCTAAACTGGATATTACCACTATTGAGTGTTCAACATGCCTGGAGCCCAAACAAACGGTGAGTCCCTGACATCTTCCCACTTACTTGGGGAAAATAGCTGACAGCTTTGCAAAAATGCTATTATATATGTTTTTTTTTTTTTTTTTTTTTTTTTTTTTTTTTTTTTTTTTTTTTTTTTTTTTTTTTTTTTTAACTTTTATTTTTTTTTTTTTAATTTAATTATTAAATTTTTTTTGTTTCCCCCCCCCCC